>JAUCMX010000006.1:2549062-2781562 GCA_033459395.1 Hemibagrus guttatus | reverse complement strand
GGCAGAGTTCCAAGACGAAAACCGCTGCTGAGCAAAAAGAACATAAAGGCTCGTCTCAGTTTTGCCAGAAAACATCTTGATGATCCTCAAGACTTTTGGGAAAATACTCTGTGGACTGACGAGACAAAAATTGAACTTTTTGGAAGGTCTGTGTCCCATTACGTCTGGCGTAAAAGTAACACCGCATTTCAGAAAAAGAACATCACACCAACAGTAAAATATGGTGGTGGTAGTGTGATGGTCTGGGGCTGTTTTGCTGCTTCAGGACCTGGAAGACTTGCTGTGATAAATGGAACCATGAATTCTGCTGTCTACCAAAAAATCCTGAAGGAGAATGTCCGGCCATCTGTTTGTGACCTCAAGCTGAAGCGAACTTGGGTTCTGCAGCAGGACAATGATCCAAAACACACCAGCAAGTCCACCTCTGAATGGCTGAAGAAAAACAAAATGGAGACTTTGGAGTGGCCGAGTCAAAGTCCTGACCTCAATCCCATTGCTGTGGCATGACCTTAAAAAGGTGGTTCATGCTCGAAAACCCTCCAATGTGGCTGAATTACAACAATTCTGCAAAGATGAGTGGGCCAAAATTCCTCCACAGCGCTGTAACAGACTCATTGCAAGTTATGGAAAACGCTTGATTGCAGTTGTTGTTGCTAAGGGTGGACCAACCAGTTATTAGGCTTAGGGGGCAAACACTTTTTCACACAGGGCCATGTAGTTTTGGATTTTGTTTTCCCTTAATAATAAAAACCTTCATTTAAAAACTGCAGTATGTGTTTACTTGTGTTATCTTTGACTAATATTTAAATGTGTTTGATTATCTGAAACATTAAAGTGTGACAAACATGCAAAAAAATAAGAAATCAGGAAGGGGGCCAACACTTTTTCACACCACTGTGTGTATATATATATGTGTGTGTGTGTGTGCGTGTGTAGTAGTGTAATGTAGTACTTTTGTAATATAGTAATGAAGTATTTTGATTTATTTTATCAAAAATAGGACACAAGATGGCCGCCACGGACTACGACTCCCAGCTCACACACTCGTTATCACCTTCACACTGATCACACACCTGGAGCTCATCATCGCAGCATGTAAAGAGTAGTGGCTCTGTGGTGAGTATCAGTCATTATCATGCAGATCACTCTTACTGGCTATCTGTTTTTATTTATTTTTAAAGCGTGTTCTTGTTTGCTCATTTTAGTTTGAGTATTTGGATTTTCCTGCAAGATTTATAAAACTGTTCACCTGCATTAGAGTCCATATGTGACCCTGACAGTATTATAATATTTTTTTATTCCTTGGTTATTTTTTTAAATATTGATGAGATCGACTGTATTTATTTACTTTCACTGTAGGGTTCTACTTGTTCCATATTTTTTGACTTTTCATTAACAATTCTTATTATTATTTATCTGCCACGTATCATTGACTCTTTATAACTCATCACTATGACTTGATGTTTTAAATACATCTAAATCGTTATTTTTATTTATTTATTTTATATTTTGCTGTTGGTTGCATTAAGTAAGATTTGCTAACTTAAGATCTTAAATACACTATTACCAAAAGTTTTGGGACATCTGCCTTTACATGCACATGAATGTAATATGGAGTTGTCCTGCCCTTTGCAGCTATAACAGCTTCAACTGTTCTGGGAAGGCTTTCCACAAGGTTTAGGAGTGTGTTTATGGGAATTTTTGACCGTTCCTCTCTAGAAGCTCATTTGTGAGGTCAGGCACTGATGTTGGATGAGAAGGCCTGGCTTGCAGTCTCCGCTCTAATTCATCCCAAAGGTGTTCTATGGAGTTGAGGTCAGGACTCTGTGCAGGCCAGTCAAGTTCCTCAACACCAAACTTGCTCATCCATGTCTTTATGGACCTTGATTTGTGCAGTCAAGTTGGAACAGGAAGGAGTCATCCCCAAACTAAGGGGCTGAGCCCAACCCCTGAAAAACAACACCTGAATTCAATGATTTGGAGGGGTGTCCCAAAACTTTTGGCAATATAGTGTACATGTAAGATTTGAATGATGTTTTGTTCCACGAGCCCATCCATGTACACAAAGCTCCACCTCCTGCACCAACAGTGGTTCATCTCCAGTTAGCATGCCTACTAGTGTTAGTATTAGGTCTGTGATGATATCACAGACCATCACCTCTTAGTGTACACTCTACCTGTAGAACATATTAGACATGTCTCTCCTCGTTATCGACTCAGTAGAACTATTATCCCGACCACTAAAGACAAATTCACAAGTAATCTACCGGATCTGTCTCAACTTCTCACCAGACCCCTAAATGCAGATGACTTAGATGAATTAACTAACAGCATAGGCAAATCTAGCCATGGGGGTCACAGTCCAGTGACTTCTGTGCCGGTTCCAAGCCCGGATAAATAGAGAGGGTTGCGTCAGGAAGGGCATCCGGCGTAAAACATTGCCAAATTTAACCATGCGAATCGTCAGTACGAATTTCATACCGGATCGGTCGAGGCCCAGGTTAACAACGACCGCCATCGGCGCCGTTGACCTACAGGGTGCCGGTGGAAATTGGGCTACTGTTGGTGGAAGAAGTAGAGGGGGGAGGAGAGTGCGCAGACAGAGAGAGAAGAGGAAAGGTAAGAGTGTAGGACTGAGAATAGGAACTCTGAATGTTGGTACTATGACAGGGAAAGGTAGAGAGCTGGCTGATATGATGGAGAGAAGGAAGGTGGATATACTGTGTGTACAGGAGACCAGGTGGAAGGGTAGCAAGGCTCGTAGTATAGGAGCAGGATTCAAGCTGTTTTATTATGGTGTGGATAGTAAGAGAAATGGGGTAGGTGTGGTCCTGAAGGAGGAGTTTGTGAGGAATGTTCTGGAGGTGAAGAGAGTGTCAGACAGGGTGATGAGTCTGAAGTTAGAGATTGAAGGGGTGATGTTGAATGTTGTTAGTGGTTATGCCTCACAGGTAGGTTGTGAGTTGGAGGAGAAAGAGAGATTCTGGAGTGAATTAGATGAGGTGATGGAGAGTATTCCCACGGGTGAGAGAGTGGTGATAGGAGCGGATTTTAATGGACATGTTGGTGAGGGGAACACAGGTGATGAGGAGGTGATGGGCAAGTTTGGAGTTAAGGAAAGGAACCTTGAAGGACAGATGGTAGTGGACTTTGCTAAGAGGATGGACATGGGTGTGGTTAACACTTATTTTCAGAAGAGGGAGGAGCATAGAGTGACTTACAAGAGTGGAGGTAGGAGCACACAGGTAGACTACATCCTATGTAGAAGAGGCAATCTGAAAGAGATTAGTGACTGTAAAGTGGTAGTGGGAGAGTGTGTAGCCAGACAGCATAGGATGGTGGTGTGTAGGATGACTCTGATGGTCTGTAAGAAGAAGAGGTCAGAGATAGAGAAGAAAACCAAGTGGTGGAAGCTGAAAAAGGAGGAATGTTTGGAATTTAGACAGAAGTTGAGGCAGGCTCTGGGTGGTCAGGTAGTGCTGCCAGATGACTGGGAAACTACAGCAGAAGTGATCAGGGAGACAGGGAGAAAGGTGCTGGGTGTGTCATCTGGAAGGAGGAAAGAAGATAAGGAGACTTGGTGGTGGAATTAGGAAGTTCAGGATAGTATCCAGAGGAAGAGGTTAGCCAAGAAGAAGTGGGACATGGACAGGACTGAAGAGAATAGACAGGAATACAAGGAGTTACAGCGCAGAGTGAAAAAGGGGAGGTGTCTAAGGCCAAGCAGAAGGCATATGACGAGTTGTACACTAGGTTAGACACTAGAGAAGGAGAGAAGGACTTGTACAGGTTAGCTAGGCAGAGGGATCGAGATGGGAAGGATGTGCAGCAAGTTAGAGTTATTAAGGATAGAGATGGAAGGGTGCTCACAAGTGAGGAGAGTGTACAGAGGAGATGGAAGGAATACTTTGAGGAGCTGATGAATGAGGAAAATGAGAGGGAAAAAAGAGTAGAAGGGGTGAACTCTGTGGAACAGAAAGTAGATAAGATTAGAAAGGATGAAGTCAGGAAGGCTTTGAAGAGGATGAAAAGTGGGAAGGCAGTTGGTCCTGATGACATCCCGGTGGAGGTCTGGAAGTGTCTGGGAGAGGCAGCAGTGGAATTTTTAGCTAGTTTGTTCAACAGGGTTTTAGAGAGTGAGAGGATGCCTGAGGAATGGAGAAGAAGTGTGTTAGTGCCGATCTTTAAGAATAAGGGTGACATGCAGAGTTGCAGCAACTATATGGGGAAAAAGTTGATGAGCCATACAATGAAGGTATGGGAAAGAGTAGTGGAAGCTAGGTTAAGGAAGGTTGTGGAAATTTGTGAGCAGCAGTATGGCTTCATGCCCAGAAAGAGCACAACAGGATGCAATTTTTGCTCTGAGAATTTTGATGGAGAAGTATAGGGATGGTCAGAGGGAGTTGCACTGTGTGTTTGTAGACTTGGAGAAAGCGTATGACAGGGTGCCAAGAGAAGAGCTGTGGTACTGTATGAGGAAGTCAGGAGTAGCGGAGAAGTATGTCAGAGTGGTGCAGGACATGCTGTAGGTCAGACAGAGGAGTTCAAAGTGGAGGTGGGACTGCATCAGGGATCGGCTCTGAGCCCCTTCCTGTTTTCTATAGTGATGGACCAGTTGTCAGAGGAGGTCAGACAGGAGTCTCCTTGGACAATGATGTTTGCAGATGACATTGTGATCTGTAGTGAGAGCAGGGAGCAGGTGGAGGAAAACCTGGAGAGGTGGAGGTTTGCGCTGGAGAGAAGAGGGATGAAAGTCAGTCATAATAAGACTGAGTACATGTGTGTGAATGAAAGGGAGGGAAGTGGAACAGTAAGGTTACAGGGTGAAGAGGTGAAGAAGGTACAGGAGTTTAAGTACTTGGGGTCAACAGTCCAGAGTAATGGAGAGTGTGGGAAAGAGGTAAAGAAGCGAGTGCAGGCAGGTTGGAATGGGTGGAGAAAGGTGTCGGGAGTTCTGTGTGATCAGAAAATATCAGCGAGAATCAAGGGGAAGGTGTACAGGACAGTGGTGAGACCGGCCATGCTGTATGGTTTAGAGACAGTGTCACTGAGGAAGAGACAGGAGTCAGAGCTAGAGGTAGCAGAGCTGAAGATGTTGAGGTTCTCTTTGGGAGTGACAAGGTTGGACAGGATTAGGAACGAGTACATCAGAGGGACAGCTCATGTTGGACGTTTGGGGGACAAAGTTAGGGAGGCCAGATTAAGATGGTTTGGACATGTTCAGAGGAGGGAGAGTGAGTATATTGGTAGGAGAATGTTGGACATGAAGCTGCCAGGCAGGAGGCAAAGAGGAAGGCCAAAGAGGAGGTATATGGATGTAATTTAATGAGGATATGAAGCTAGTGGGTGCAAGGGTTGAGGATGCAGAAGATAGGGATAGGTGGAGAGAGATGATTCGCTGTGGCGACCCCTGAAGGGAGAAGCCGAAAGAAGAAGAAGAACTAACAGCATAGGCACTATTTTCACCAGAACACTAGATACTGTTGGCCCCATCCGATTTAAAAAAGGTCAGAGATAAAACACCTGCAGCATGGTATAATAGTCATACCCACGCCCTCAAGAGAGCAACCCGTAACCTAGAGCGAAAATGGAGAAACACTAAATTAGAAGTCTTCAGAATTGCATATAAAGACAGTATGTCCAGCTATAGACAGGCTCTAAAAGCTGCTAGGGCTGAGCATTTTAGCAAACTTATAGAAATTAACCAAAACAATCCCAGATTCTTATTTAGTACAGTGGCTAGATTGACAAAACATCAGATATCTGAAGAGAATACTCCATCACAGTTTAGTAGTGAGGACTTTATGAACTTTGATAGTATCAGGAATAAAATAATGGATGTTCAATCTTTGACAGCATCCGGTGATCTAGTCCAACCTAAAGCTCCACATTTAAAGCTACAATGCTTTACAGTTATAGGGAAGGAAGAGCTGTATAAACTTATCACCACGGCTAATTCAACAACATGTTTGTTAGATCCAATTCCAACTAGATTACTGAAAGAAGTGATGCACACAGCTGGAGACCCTCTCCTCAACATTATTAATTCCTCGTTATATTTAGGTCACGTCCCTAAACCTTTCAAGCTAGCAGTTATTAAGCCTCTTCTTAAGAAACCTAAACTAGACCCTAATGACTTATTAAATTACAGACCGATTTCAAACCTTCCCTTTATATCTAAAATATTAGAAAAGGTTGTGTCTACTCAATTATGCTCCTTCTTACAGGAAAACAATATCCTTGAAGAATTTCAGTCAGGTTTCAGGCCCCATCATAGCACAGAAACTGCACTAGTTAAGATCACAAATGACTTGTTCTTCGCTTCGGACCAAGGCTGCATCTCAATATTAGTCTTACTTGATCTTAGTGCTGCATTCGACACTATAGATCATAACATTCTCGTAGACTGCTTACAAAATTACATAGGTATTCCGGCGTTAAAATGGTTCAGATCTTACCTGTCTGATCGATACCATTTTGTAGATTTAAATGGAGAAATGTCCAGTGTAATGTCAGTGAAATACGGGGTCCCACAAGGATCAGTTTTAGGACCTCTGCTTTTCTCAATATACATGCTTCCCTTAGGCAACATCATTAGAAGGCGTGGGATTAGTTTCCATTGTTACGCTGACGATACACAGTTATATATCTCATCAAAACCAGATGAAATATCTAAAACTGTTTAGATTAACAGAGTGCGTTAAAGATATTAAAGACTGGATGACTAATTTTCTATTACTAAATCCTGATAAGATGGAGATATTACTGGTTGGTCCAAAAACCAGTACACAGAAGCTCTCACAATTCAACCTGTACTTAGAAGGATGTTCTATTACTACTAGCTCTACAGTGAAAGACCTGGGTGTAATTTTAGATAGCAGTTTGTCCTTTGAAAAACATATTTCCGATATTACAAAAATAGCCTTCTTCCACCTCAGAAATATCGCCAAGCTTAGGAACATTTTATCTGTATCTGATGCAGAAAAGCTAGTTCACGCATTCATGACCTCCAGACTGGACTAGTGTAATGCATTACTAGGTGGTTGTCCTACATCTTCAATAAACAAGCTACAGTTAGTCCAGAATGCAGCTGCCAGAGTCCTTACCAGGTCAAGAAAGTATGATCATATAACCCCAATATTATCATCCCTGCACTGGCTACCTGTTAAATTTAGAATTGATTATAAACTGACACTACTTACATACAAGACCCTAAATGGCTTAGCTCCCACGTATCTAGCCAGTCTTCTAAAATGTTACAATCTATCACGCTCCTTAAGATCTCGAAACTCCGGACTTCTGGTAGTTCCCAGAATATCAAAGTCTACAAAAGGGGGTAGAGCTTTTTCGTATTTAGCTCCTAAACTTTGGAACAGTCTTCCTGACAGTGTTCGGGGCTCAGACACAGTCTCCCAGTTCAAACGTAGACTAAAGACATATCTCTTTAGCCAGGCATACACCTAATACATCCCATAACTTTGTACTCCAATACATCTGATTAAATGCACATCATCATCTAGTGCCTGCTAATACTATGAATAGCAGCTACACTAATTCCTTTCCATTTGTTTCCCTTCTTCTACCCATCCCCGAGTCACACAGAGATTGTGCCAGCTCCGGTAGCATCCAGAGATGGACCAGCTCCAGCCGGGTTCTGCTTTCTGAGGACTGGAGATTTCAAAGCAGCACTGCCAACCCTATGTGGACATTTTACACATAATATTCTACACATGCTGTATCTGCATCACACAACTAATGCAGAAAGGACATTGTTCATATCACACTTTCCGGTGTGTCACCCAGATGAGGATGGGTTCCCTTTTGAGTCTGGTTCCTCTCAAGGTTTCTTCCTAATACCATCTACGGGAGTTTTTCCTTGCCACAGTCGCCTGAGTCACCTCAGGCTCGCTCACTAGGGAAAATTTTGTCTAACATCTAGGACTGTTTGTTTGTATGTTTATTGTTTCTTATGTTCTGTAAAGCTGCTTTGAGACAATGCTCTTTGTTAAAAGCGCTATACAAATAAAATTGAATTGAATTGAATATTAACAATGAGGGTCATGACATCACATAAAAAGTGAAGTTAGAATACAACTTAGCATGAATTATGAGGATATTAGGGATGGAGGGATGGAGTGAAGGGCTGATGGAGTGTGTCTGCTGATAGAAGGCTTAACCAATCACAGACAAGCATCCAATACTGACAGGAAATCATCCACATTAGTTTCTCTCAGACACGTAATACACCTGAGCTGACTCTGTGGCTTAACCTGTTATTTACACACCTTTCCTAACACAGCTTTTGTGAATGAAATCTGAATGTCCTTTAGTGAATGTCCACTAATTAGTTTGGCACCTGTTCCTAACTCTTTATTAAAAAGACCACAGATCCACAGAATCCGTCACACTGGAAGTGATGATGCGGTCATCTCCAGTCGGTGTTGAAATATCTTTTGAGACATCATGCTAGTCCATTTGAAATGTATAGTGTATGTAAACTGAAGAATAAAGTGCACATTTTAGTGCTAAGTCTATAACGAACTCAGAAATTTCACTGATCTATTAGTTCCTCAAATGCTCTTGGTTGCTGTTGTAGAAAGGACATTATCAACAGATACACTGTCAGGGGTCACCTCAAATGAGGATGAGGTTCTCTTCTGAGCCTGGTTCCTCTCGAGGTTACTTGATCATATCAACTCAGGGAGTTTTTCCTCACCACCATCACCTCTGTTAGGATCCATCCTGTAACAGTCCTCCTTGTAAGGATCCACACTGTTAAGATCCTCTCTGTTAGGATCCACCCTGTAACCTTTCTCCTTGTAAGAATCCACTCTGTTAGGACCCACCCTGTTAGGATCCAACCTGTAACATTCCTTCCTGTTAGGATCCACCCTGTAACCTTCCTCCTTGTAAGGATCCTCCCTGTTAGGATCCACGCTGTTAGGATCCAACCTGTAACATTCCTTCCTGTTAGGATCCACCCTGTAACCTTCCTCCTTGTAAGGATCCTCCCTGTTAGGATCCACGCTGTTAGGACCCAACCTTTTAGGATCCAATCCTCACCACCGTCACCTCAGGCTTCTCATTAGGGATAAATGTTAGAGATAAATATTAACGTAACTTTAAACTTTATCATTTTTTCCATGTTTCTATACTTCTGTAAAGCTGCTTTGAGACAATGCCCATTGTTAAAAGTGCTATACAAATAAATTGAATTGAAATTGAGGCTGAAAGGGTGCCAAAATTTTTGAACTTGACTGTACAAATGCACCAATATTTTTGTGTAACTTAACTGTACAAATGCAGCTGCTGGATGCCTAAAGCGCAGCACATGTTAACTGAAAATCATAAAAGTAAAGAAAGTGGTGGATTACCTAAAAGTTGGTCAAATTCGTCATAAAATCCAAAACCTCAAACCCAAAAACACGCAGTGAGACGAAGTGCAGCCCGTAAAAGACACACCACACGCTCCTGGCAGCCGGGTTCCTGTTATATGAGAACTCAGTTACTGTGTATTTAAGCTGTTTTGCCGGGCAAAAGTGTAAAAAACAAATTGAATAGAAAAAAAAAAACTTGTTAAAGCACACACATACACACAGAGTGTGTTTTAACTGAAATTAACTGTAAAAAAGTTTTAGTTCATTTTTAGTTTAATTATATAATATATAAAGTCTACAGTTTACTGGAGTTCTGGAGTTGCTTAGTGGCTTGGTGATGTGCTTTCTGACTAAAAGGAACCTTGTAGAGGCAGAACAGTCCTGAACACAGGCTAGTATAGCTAACAACTAGCCACTAGTTTAGCATCGTGCCTGCTCAAACTGTTTTGTGGAGTTGTTGAGGGACTCGAACAGACTGACTGAACGTTTATTTATTTGTTTATTTATTTATTTTTTGAGACTGTATACAATATATGACACATTTCTTCTTCTTCTTCTTCTTCTTCTTCTTCTTCTTCTTCTTTTTCGGCGTTTCCCGTCAGGGGTCGCCACAGCGAATCATCTCTCTCCACCTATCCCTATCTTCTGCATCCTCAACACTTGCACCCACTAGCTTCATATCCTCATTAATTCCATCCATATACCTCCTCTTTGGCCTTCCTCTTTGCCTCCTGCCTGGCAGCTCCATGTCCAACATTCTCCTACCAATATACTCACTCTCCCTCCTCTGAACATGTCCAAACCATCTTAATCTGGCCTCCCTAACTTTGTCCCCCAAACGTCCAACATGAGCTGTCCCTCTGATGTACTCATTCCTAATCCTGTCCAATCTTGTCACTCCCAAAGAGAACCTCAACATCTTCAGCTCTGCTACCTCTAGCTCTGACTCCTGTCTCTTCCTCAGTGACACTGTCTCTAAACCATACAGCATGGCCGCTCTCACCACTGTCCTGTACACCTTCCCCTTGATTCTCGCTGATATTTTCTGATCACACAGAACTCCTGACACCTTTCTCCACCCATTCCAACCTGCCTGCACTCGCTTCTTTACCTCTTTCCCACACTCTCCATTACTCTGGACTGTTGACCCCAAGTACTTAAACTCCTGTACCTTCTTCACCTCTTCACCCTGTAACCTTACTGTTCCACTTCCCTCCCTTTCATTCACACACATGTACTCAGTCTTACTACGACTGACTTTCATTCCTCTTCTCTCCAGCGCAAACCTCCACCTCTCCAGGTTTTCCTCCACCTGCTCCCTTCTCTCACTACAGATCACAATGTCATCTGCAAACATCATTGTCCAAGGAGACTCCTGTCTGACCTCCTCTGACAACTGGTCCATCACTGTAGCAAACAGGAAGGGGCTCAGAGCCGATCCCTGATGAAGTCCAACCTGCACTTTGAACTCCTCTGTCTGACCTACAGCACACCTCACCACTGTCCTGCTCCTCTCATACATGTCCTGCACCACTCTGACATACTTCTCTGCTACTCCTGACTTCCTCATACAGTACCACAGCTCTTCTCTTGGCACCCTGTCATATGCTTTCTCCAAGTCTACAAACACACAGTGCAACTCCCTCTGACCATCCCTATACTTCTCCATCAAAATTCTCAGAGCAAAAATTGCATCTGTTGTGCTCTTTCTGGGCATGAAGCCATACTGCTGCTCACAAATTTCCACTACCTTCCTTAACCTAGCTTCCACTACTCTTTCCCATAGCTTCATTGTATGGCTCATCAACTTTATCCCCCTATAGTTGCTGCAACTCTGCATGTCACCCTTATTCTTAAAGATCGGCACTAACACACTTCTTCTCCATTCCTCAGGCATCCTCTCACTCTCTAAAACCCTGTTGAACAAACTAGTTAAAAATTTCACTGCTGCCTCTCCCAGACACTTCCAGACCTCCACCGGGATGTTGTCAGGACCAACTGCCTTTCCACTTTTCATCCTCTTCAAAGCCTTCCTGACTTCATCCTTTCTAATCTTATCTACTTTCTGTTCCACAGAGTTCACCCCTTCTACTCTTTTTTCCCTCTCATTTTCCTAATTCATCAGCTCCTCAATGTACTCCTTCCATCTCCTCTGTACACTCTCCTCACTTGTGAGCACCCTTCCATCTCTATCCTTAATAACTCTAACTTGCTGCACATCCTTCCCATCTCGATCCCTCTGCCTAGCTAACCTGTACAAGTCCTTCTCTCCTTCTCTAGTGTCTAACCTAGTGTACAACTCGTCATATGCCTTCTGCTTGGCCTTAGACACCTCCCTCTTCACTCTGCGTTGTAACTCCTTGTATTCCTGTCTGTTCTCTTCTGTCCTGTCAATGTCCCACTTCTTCTTGGCTAACCTCTTCCTCTGGATACTATCCTGAACTTCCTCATTTCACCACCAAGTCTCCTTATCTTCTTTCCTCCTACCAGATGACACACCCAGCACCTTTCTCCCTGTCTCCCTGATCTCTTCTGCTGTAGTTTCCCAGGCAGCACTGCCTGACCAACCAGAGCCTGCCTGAACTTCTGTCTAAATTCCTCACAACATTCCTCCCTTTTCAGCTTCCACCACTTGGTTTTCTTCTCTATCTCTATCTTTGACCTCTTCATCTTACAGACCAACAAAGTCATACTACACACCACCATCCTATGCTGTCTGGCTACACTCTCTCCCACTAGCACTTTAGTCACTAATCTCTTTCAGATTGCCTCTTCTACATAGGATGTAGTCTACCTGTGTTCTATTCAATTCAATTCAATTCAATTCAGTTTTATTTGTATAGCGCTTTTAACAAAGAGCATTGTCTCAAAGCAGCTTTACAGAACATAAGAAACAATAAACATACAAACAAACAGTCCTAGATGTTAGACAAAATTTTCCCTAGTGAGCCAGCCTGAGGTGACTCAGGCGACTGTGGCAAGGAAAAACTCCCGTAGATGGTATTAGGAAGAAACCTTGAGAGGAACCAGACTCAAAAGGGAACCCATCCTCATCTGGGTGACACACCGGAGAGTGTGATATGAACAATGTCCTTTCTGCATTAGTTGTGTAATGCAGATACAGCATGTGTAGAATGTTATGTGTAAAATGTCCACATAGGGTTGGCAGTGCTGCTTTGATTACTCCAGTCCTCAAAAAGCAGAACCCGGCTGGAGCTGGTCCATCTCTGGATGCCACCGGAGCTGGCACAATCTCTGTGTGACTCGGGGATGGGTAGAAGAAGGGAAACAAATGGAAAGGAATTAGTGTAGCTGCTATTCATAATATTAGCAGACACTAGATGATAATGTGCATTTAATAGGATGTATTGGAGCACAAAGTTATGGGATGTATTAGATGTATGCCTGGCTAAAGAGATATGTCTTTAGTCTACGTTTGAACTGGGAGACTGTGTCTGAGCCCCGAACATTGTTAGGAAGACTGTTCCATTGCTAAATACAAAAAAGCTCTACCCCCTTTTGTAGACTTTGATATTCTGGGAACTACCAGAAGTCCGGAGTTTCGAGATCTTAAGGAGCGTGATGGATTGTGTTAGAAGTGGAATGTGTTAGAAGACTGGCTAGATACGTGGGAGCTAAACCATTTAGGGTCTTGTATGTAAGTAGTGCTAGTTTGTAATCAATTCTAAATTTAACAGGTAGCCAGTGCAGGGATGATAATATTGGGGTTATATGGTCATACTTTCTTGACCTGGTAAGGACTCTGGCAGCTGCATTCTGGACTAACTGTAGCTTGTTTATTGAAGATGTAGGACAACCACCAAATAATGCATTACAATAGTCCAGTCTGGAGGTCATGAATGCGTGAACTAGCTTTTCTGCATCAGATACAGATAAAATGTTCCTAAGCTTGGCGATATTTCTGAGGTGGAAGAAGGCTATTTTTGTAATATCGGAAATATGTTTTTCAAAGGACAAACTGCTGTCTAATATTACGCCCAGGTCTTTCACTGTAGAGCTAGTAGTAATAGAACATCCTTCTAAGTACAGGTTGAATTGTGAGAGCTTCTGTGTACTGGTTTTTGGACCAATCAGTAATATCTCCGTCTTATCAGGATTTAGTAATAGAAAATGATCAGTCATCCAGTCTTTAATATCTTTAACGCACTCTGTTAATCTAGACAGTTTAGATATTTCATCTGGTTTCGATGAGATATATAACTGTGTATTGTCAGCGTAACAATGGAAACTAATCCCATGCTTTCTAATGATGTTGCCTAAGGGAAGCATGTATATTGAGAAAAGCAGAGGTCCTAAAACTGATCCTTGTGGGACCCCGTATTTCACTGGCATTACACTGGACATTTCTCCATTTAAATCTACAAAATGATATCGATCAGACAGGTAAGATCTGAACCATTTTAATGCCTGTCCCTGAATACCTATGTAATTTTATAAGTGGTCTACGAGAATGTTATGATCTAAAGTGTCGAATGCAGCACTAAGATCAAGTAAGACTAATATTGAGATGCAGCCTTGATCCGAAGCTAAAAACAATTCATTTGTGATCTTAACTAGTGCAGTTTCTGTGCTATGATGGGTCCTGAAACCTGACTGAAATTCTTCCAGGATATTGTTTCCCTGTAAGAAGTAGCATAATTGAGTAGACACAAGCTTTTCTAATATTTTAGATATAAAGGGAAGGTTTGAAATTGGTCTGTAATTTAATAAGTCATTAGGGTCTAGTTTAGGTATAACTACTAATTTAGGTAATAACTGCTAGCTTGAAAGGTTTAGGGACGTGACCTAAATATAACGAGGAATTAATAATGTTGAGGAGAGGGTCTCCAGCTGTGTGCATCACTTCTTTCAGTAATCTAGTTGGAATTGGATCTAACAAACATGTTGTTGAATTAGCCGTGGTGATAAGTTTATACAGCTCTTCCTTCCCTATAACTGTAAAGCATTGTAGCTTTAAATGTGGAGCTTTAGGTTGGACTAGATCACCGGATGCTGTCAAAGGTTGAACATCCATTATTTTATTCCTGATACTATCGATTTTGTCGGTGAAGAAGTTCATAAAGTCCTCACTATTAAGCTGTGATGGAGTATTCTCTTCAGATATCTGATGTTTTGTCAATCTAGCCACTGTACTAAATAAGAATCTGGGATTGTTTTGGTTTATTTCTATAAGTTTGCTCAAATGCTCAGCCCTAGCAGCTTTTAGAGCCTGTCTATAGCTGGACATACTGTCTTTATATGCAATTCTGAAGACTTCTAATTTAGTGTTTCTCCATTTTCGCTCTAGGTTATGGGTTGCTCTCTTGAGGGCGTGGGTATGACTATTATACCATGCTGCAGGTGTTTTATCTCTGACCTTTTTTAATCGGATGGGGGCAACAGTATCTAGTGTTCTGGTGAAAATAGTGCCTATGCTGTTAGTTAATTCATCTAAGTCATCTGCATTTAGGGGTCTGGTGAGAAGTTGAGACAGATCCGGTAGATTACTTGTGAATTTGTCTTTAGTGGTCGGGATAATAGTTCTACTGAGTCGATAACGAGGGGAGACGTGTGTAATATGTTCTACAGGTAGAGTGTACACTAAGAGGTGATGGTCTGTGATATCATCACTTTGAGGTAGAACAGCTATATCAGTGACATCTGTTCCATGTGATATAACTAAATCTAGTGTATGGCTAAAACGATGAGTTGGTCTAGTAATGTTTTGTTTAACCCCAAAAGAATTTAATAAATCCATAAATGCGAGTCCTAAGGCATCATTGGAATCGTCTACATGAATGTTAAAGTCTCCTACAATCAACACCTTGTCAAAATTAATCAGTAGGTCTGAGAGTAAATGTGCAAACTCTTTAAGAAAATCGGCGTAGGGCCCCGGGGGTCTATATACGGTGGCCAGCGCAAGATATAGTAGAGATTTTTTATTTATTTCTGTGAGTGTAACATTAAGGACAAGCACTTCGAATGAGTTAAACCTGGTTCCTGTTTTCTGAGTAACGGTAAGAGAGTTGCTATAAATAGTTGCAACACCACCTCCACGACCATTCAGACGGGGCTCATGCTTATAGTAATATCCTGACGGAGTGGACTCATTCAGACTAATGTATTCATTTGGCCTAAGCCAGGTTTCAGTAAGGCAGAGTGTATCAAAACTATAATAGGTTCTCCTACCTCCACTCTTGTAAGTCACTCTATGCTCCTCCCTCTTCTGAAAATAAGTATTAACCACAGCCATGTCCATCCTCTTAGCAAAGTCCACTACCATCTGTCCTTCAAGGTTCCTTTCCTTAACTCCAAACTTGCCTATCACCTCCTCATCACCTGCGTTTCCCTCACCAACATGTCCATTAAAATCCGCTCCTATCACCACTCTCTCACCCGTGGGAATACTCTCCATCACCCCATCTAATTCACTCCAGAATCTCTCTTTCTCCCCTAACTCACAACCTACCTGTGGGGCATAACCACTAACAACATTCAACATCACCCCTTCAAACTCTAACTTCAGACTCATCACCCTGTCTGACACTCTCTTCACCTCCAGGACATTCCTCACAAACTCCTCCTTCAGGACCACACCTACCCCATTTCTCTTACTATCCACACCATAATAAAACAGCTTGAATCCTGCTCCTATACTACGAGCCTTGCTACCCTTCTACCTGGTCTCCTGTACACACAGTATATCCACCTTCCTTCTCTCCATCATATCAGCCAGCTCTCTACCTTTCCCTGTCATAGTACCAACATTCAGAGTTCCTATTCTCAGTCCTACACTCTTACCTTTCCTCTTCTCCCTCTGTCTGTGCACTCTCCTCCCTCCTCTACTTCTTCCACCAACAGTAGCCCAATTTCCACCGGCGCCCTGTAGGTCAACGGCGCCGATGGCAGTCGTTGTTAACCCGGGCCTCGACCGATCCTGTATGAAATTCGTACTGACGATTCGCATGGTTAAATTTGGCAATGTTTTACACCGGATGCCCTTCCTGATGTAACCCTCTCTATTTATCCGGGCTTGGGACCGGCACAGAAGTCACTGGACTGTGACCCCCATGGCTAGATTAAAATATGTGACACATTTAGTTACGCATAAATATGCAAAAATGCAAGGCTACAAACCAAAGCTAAGCTACATGATTTTTTTTGAAAATAGAGTTCCTGGGGGTCACGGTGGCTTGGTGGTTAGCATATTTGCCTCACCCCTCCAGGGTTGGGGGTTTGATTCCCAGCTCTGTGTGTGTGTGGAGTTTGCATGTTCTCCCCATGCCTCGGGTTTCCTCCGGGTACTCCGGTTTCCTTCCCCGGTTCAAAGACATGCATTGTAGGTTGATTGGCATCTCTAAATTGCCCGTAGTGTGTGATTGCGTGAGTGAATGAGAGTGTGTGTGTGCCCTGCGATGGGTTGGCACTCCGTCCAGGGTGTATCCTGCCTTGATGCCTGATGACGCCTGAGATAGGCACAGGCTCCCCGTGACCCGAGTATAGATCGGATAAGCAGTAGACAATGAATGAATGAATTGAGTTCATGAGACATATTACGTGTATGTGATTTAGATATGTATGCTATATTTATTTATTTAATTTGCCAATTTAAATAAATTTACACTCAGTAGAGAAATATGTGTTTATTTGCAGTAAGGTCTTGGTAAGTAAACAGACATTTTGACGTTAACAGCGTAACACAGTGGCGGTTTGTGTGTGGACTGTTTCCTGAGATAATGATGCAATGAATTAATTTCTGGCAACATGATGAGAGTGAATGACGCACTACATGACACATGCACGTGAGAAAGGCTGGACAATCACCAGTCCTGAGTGTGTGTGTGTGTGTGTGTATGTGTGTGTGTGTTTGTGTGTGTAGCAGCATGTGTCTGGAAGGAAAAGCGATCACTGTGGCGGCTGTGAAAGAGTCAGCGTTAATTCAAGGCTCGCTCTCTCCATGTGTCTCCTCTTCAGTGTTTCAGCTCTGGCAGTATGCTAGCTGCGTAGCCCAGCACTAAGCTGGCTAATGATTTAGCGTAACGCTGTAAGGTTCTACACAGGCTAATAATGCGCTGTGGCACGCCGTGGTGCAGACCTGGGCTATGATATAAAACGCCTGATAAAAAGATTTAAAAGCAAAAAAGCTTATACTTATATGCACCTTCCGTTTATGATATATTTATTAGAATCCTTTTTGTTAGAATCCCACATGTTAAGCTCCTCCTTGCTACAATCCTTCCTATTAGGATCCATCCTGTAACAGTCCTCCTTGTAAGGATCCACACTGTTACAATCCTCCCTGTTATGATTCTACCTGTTAAGATCCACCCTGTTAGCATCCTCCTTGTTAGAATCCACCCTGTAATATTCCTCCCTATTAGGATCCACCCTGTAACCTTCCTCCTTGTAAGGATCCATCCTGTTAGGACCCACCCTGTTAGGATCCAATCTGTAACATTCTTTCCTTTTAGGATCCACCCTATTAGGATCCTCTCTGTTAGGATCTACCCTGTAGCCTTCCACCTTGTAAGGAACTGATTGGTTAGGATCCTCCTTTTTCGGATCCACTTTGTAATATTCCTCCCTGTTAGGATACACGCTGTTATAATCCACAGTGTTACAATCTTCCCAGTTATGATTCTACTTGTGAGATCCACCCTGCTAAGTTCCTCCCTATTAGGATCCTCCCTGTTAAGATCCACGCTGTAATATTCTTCCCTGTGGAGATCCACGCTGTTAGGATCCACCCTGTTATGATCTGTAGTTTTAGAATCTTCCCTGTGATCATTCCACCTGTTACGATCCTCCCTGATGCGATCCACTCTGTTAGGATCCACCTGTAACATTCCTCCCTGTTAAGATTCTCCCGGTTAGGATCCTCACTGATTGTAAATTGATAATTACTCTTGTACTACGAAAAGAATAGAAAACATCTTTAATCCATACTCACTTATAATGGAAGTCTAAAGACAGAAGTTAAAATTATTCAATTGAAATTGTTAGCAAATGGAACTACTTTTTTTAAAGAGAATAGTTTGTAAGGCAGATACCACAAAACCTTTAGGAAAGTGTAAAGTAACAGGAACTAGTTTAGTGCTGGATTGTGTTTGGAAAAAACTCCATAAGAACTGCTTTTCTCATATCTGACTCATCACAATACCTTTATTGTTCTAGCTGCCCTTAGGCTTCCAGCGTAAACAGGTGTAGCAAATACTTGAGTCACTGGAATGCATAATGTATTTCCTTTGACAGTTTGTACTTTACACAAGTAATGATGAAATTGAATAGTTGTACTATTACTCAAACAAACCCCCAATTGAACAAAAAAAACTTTTTAACTGCTAACATTTTCATTTTCACATTTCACAGTATGTGTTACAAATCTCAAAAGTCACAAGATTTCTCATTTGTCTCTGGGGAAAAAAATGGCTTCATACAATTTGCCTTTAAAGCTGTAGAAGTATGATGAGTTAAAATAATGTTGAGCTCATTAGATCAGCTAATTCAGCTTGTAATTTCACTCATTAAATTAGCTAGCTATTTAGAATTTGTAAATTCAGTTATTCCAGGACCTAGGAATGTATTAAACACCTTTGCACTGATGAAATGAATTCACATTTGTATGAAAGACAACTGATTCTAGAAACATTTCTCGATATTAACACCACTCCAGCAGCCGAAAACATTCAGAGATCTTGTAAAAAATTAATACAGAAAGACAAATTTGTAGAAATATAATGAATGGATGGATAAATACGTCCAAAGTACTTCACTAGGATGCTTGTGGACTTCTTCCCAGCTGATAATAAATGAAGTATTTCCCATAAGACACTGAGATAGGAAGCTGAAAAGAGGAAGAACAGATGACGGCAGTGGAGGGAAGCATGCCATCTGTGATTAAACATTTCCTAAAACATGAATATGTGTATTGATGCAAAAGTGCACACACACACACACACACACACACACACACACACACACACACACACACACACACACACACACACACTGTGTCCACAGTGTGTTTAGGTTTTGTTTCTGTTTCTTCTGCAGCATGGTTACATCACCACATTCCATCCTCCTGACCTGCTTACGGTCAGTGCAGCAATGCGTGTGTGTGTATAGCCAATGGGTGTGTTAGAGGTTCAGGCTGGTCAGGAATCAGGCTAGACAGCAGACAAATCAATAACAATAACAGCTCCATACACACTTAAGCCCTGATTTACTAAAATCCCAAATAAATAGGGAGCGCAGTGAGTCAGTGTCTTATTTATGAAGAATAATTTCATAATTAATTCACACAAAGAAGAAGTTTTTTTTATAGTGTACAATGAGGTTGCTTGATAATATGTGAGTGATGTGATACTGAAGCGTCCGACCCTAGACAGGATGACCACAGCACTGGAAACTCTTTGCGAAATGCTTTTTTTCAGAATTAAAGTAGCTAATGTCAGCTCTAAAAAGTCACTAGAAGCCATCAGATGATGTCATAAACCAAATTTGTGAATTCGTAAATCATTTGCAAATCATAACATTTTACATGGATAAGATTTTCAAAAGATACATAAAATACTAAAGAATGAAGTTTTAACAGGATTGAAGATAATAGATACAAAATGAAGGATCTACCAGGAACTCAGATAAAATAAAGCAGTTGCAGTAAGGAGTCGGGGAATATAGATGAAGGAAATGGTTACAGAATAACTCACTTTAATTATGTGGGTGGAACAATAGGGGTCAGTGATTGGTTGTTGGTATCCATGGTGATTGGTGATTGGGAACTATGGTGATCGTTGACTGGTCATTGAGAACAATGGAGATCAGTGATTGGTGGGTGGGAGCACTGGAGATCAGTGATTGGGAATTATCGTGATCAGTGATTGTTCACTGAGAACAGTGAGGATCAGTGACTGGTGGGTGGGAACAATGGGGATCAGTGATAGTTCCCAATCATGATCAGTGGTTGGTCATTGAGAACTATAGGGAACAGTGATTGGTCAATGAGAACAGTGTTGATTAGTGATTAATCAAAGAGAACAGTGGGGATCAGTGATTTTTGGTGGGGAACTATGGGGATCAGTGATTGGTTGTTGAGAACAGTGGGGATCAGTGATTGGTGGGTTGGAACAATGGGATCAGTGATTGGTCATTAAGAACAATGGAGATCAGTGATTGGTGGGTGGGAACACTGGAGCTCAGTGACTGGTGGGTGGGAACAATGGGGATCAGTGATAGTTCCCAATCATGATCAGTGGTTGGTCATTGAGAACTATAGGGAACAGTGATTGATCAAAGAGAACAGTGGGGATTAGTGATTTTTGATGGGGAACTATGGGGATCAGTGACTGGAAACTAAAAACTTGATTCCAAAAAAGTTGGGACACTGTACAAATTGTGAATAAAAACAGAATGCGATGATGTGGAAGTTTCAAATTTCAATATTTTATTCAGAATTCAACATAGATGACATATCAAATGTTTAAAGTGAGAAAATGGATCATTTTAAGGGAAAAATAAGTTGATTTTAAATTTCATGGCATCAACACATCTCAAAAAAGTTGGGACAAGGCCATGTTTCCCACTGTGTGGCATCCCCTCTTCTTTTTATAACAGTCTGCAAACGTCTGGGGACTGAGGAGACAAGTTGCTCAAGTTTAGGAATAGGAATGTTGTCCCATTCTTGTCTAATACAGGCTTCTAGTTGCTCAACTGTCTTAGGTCTTTTTTGTCACATCTTCCTCTTTATGATGTGCCAAATGTTTTCTATGGGTGAAAGATCTGGACCGCAGGCTGGCCATTTCAGTACCCGGATCCTTCTTCTACACAGCCATGATGTTGTAATTGATGCAGTATGTGGTCTGGCATTGTCATGTTGGAAAATGCAAGGTCTTCCCTGAAAGAGACGACGTCTGGACGGGAGCATATGTTGTTCTAGAACTTGGATATACCTTTCAGCATTGATGGTGCCTTTCCAGATGTGTAAGCTGCCCATGCCACACGCACTCATGCAACCCCATACCATCAGAGATGCAGGCTTCTGAACCGAGCGCCAATAACAACTCGGGTTGTCCTTGTCCTCTTTAGTCCGGATGACATGGCGTCCCAGTTTTCCAAAAAGAACTTCAAATTTTGATTGGTCTGACCACAGAACAGTTTTCCACTTTGCCACAGTCCATTTTAAATGAGCCTTGGCCCAGAGAAAACGCCTGCGCTTCTGGATCATGTTTAGATATGGCTTCTTTTTTGACCTATAGAGTTTTAGCCGGCGACGGCGAATGGCCCGGTGGATTGTGTTCACCGACAATGTTTTCTGGAAGTATTCCTGAGCCCATGTTGTGATTTCCATCACAGTAGCATTCCTGTATGTGATGCAGTGCCGTCTATGGGCCCGAAGATCACGGGCATCCAGTATGGTTTTCCGGCCTTGACCCTTACGCACAGAGATTGTTCCAGATTCTCTGGATCTTTGGATGATATTATGCACTGTAGATGATGATAACTTCAAACTCTTTGCAATTTTTCTCTGAGAAACTCCTTTCTGATATTGCTCCACTATTTTTGGCCGCAGCATTGGGGGAATTGGTGATCCTCTGCCCATCTTGACTTCTGAGAGACACTGCCACTCTGAGAGGCTCTTTTTATACCCAATCATGTTGCCAATTGACCTAATAAGTTGCAAATTGGTCCTCCAGCTGTTCCTTATATGTACATTTAACTTTTCCGGCCTCTTATTGCTACCTGTCCCAACTTTTTTGGAATGTGTATCTCTCATGAAATCCAAAATGAGCCAATATTTGGCATGACATTTCAAAATGTCTCACTTTCAACATTTGATATGTTATCTATATTCTATTGTGAATAAAATATAAGTTTATGAGATTTGTAAATTATTGCATTCCTTTTTTATTCACAATTTGTACAGTGTCCCAAATTTTTTGGAATCGGGTTTGTATGGTGATCAGTGATTGGGAACTATAGGTATCAATAATTGGTCATTGAGAACAGTGGGGATCAGTGATTGGTGGTTGGGAACAGTGGGGATCAGTGATTGGTGGTTGACTTTACCCTCTGGTGGTGAGTGGAGTGAAACTGCTCTCTCACTCATATAACAGCTGTTGTTATGTGAGCTAGAGATCTTATCGAGTGCAGGACAATCACTAACATCTGCTCAAAAAGTCACCAGATCTATTTCTGTGCACTTTCTGAAACATACAGAGGTCTAAACAGTTGACAAATCTAACGACAATTTATTGTACATTCTCTAATATTTGCCTCCTGAGATATTAGTACTGTAGCCCAGTATCACAGCAATGACAAGCAGAAACATGCCTTGGAGAGTTAGAGCTAGAATAAAATAATATTGGATAATTAATTTTGCCTTGCAGCATTTTACAGTGTCACCAGTTTCATTTTAAACGCTTAAGGCAAAATGTGATAACAAGAAAAAACAACAATCTTCTATTTTCACCCCCCCAAAGTATTCCTCGAATTTATGCACCATTGCCCAAATATTTAACACACACACACACACACACACACACACGGCAGCCTACTCCCCTAAACATGACCACAGTGGCCTGATTAGGGTTATATATACATAACATATATATATATATATATATAATGTGTGTATGTTTGTAAACCTGGATGTAATCAGGTCTGCAGTATTCTCCTCTTCTTTTTGCTAAAATGTAGTTTTAAGGTGCTTTGGTGCACCCTCTGCTGTTTACAATGAGAATTGCAGTTGTACTTTATTATTATTTTTGTTTTATAACGAATTCTGAACGTTAGACCCTATCTTTCCATCTATCCATCCATCCATCCATCCATCCGAATTTATCTAGACCTCTAAGATCTACATGAGGTCTGTTGCTCTCTTGTCAGAGGTCGGATTTTTCCAAATTTTAAGTGTGACGGATTTCAGCTTTAAGCCTGATTTCTACTTTTATTTATTTATTTATTTTGTACACCAGTAGCACTGCTCACATCCTTGCCTACATGATTTTTGTACATATGGAGATTTTAAAAGCTGAAATGTTCCTGTCAGTCAGATTTCCATGTCAACCTGTAAAATGTTTAGAGACTTCATGCTGCTATTCAGGGACACATATGTTATTTGTCATGGAGAGCTCTGTTATTTCTCTTTCAGACATTCCGCTGCCTTTGTTGTGACTGTTGTCATGAACTTCGTCGTCATGAAGAAAAAAAACTTTACTAATCTAGAGGATCTAGAAGATTGGTACTCATAATAGGCTTTTCTGTAGATTTGAAAGGTACTTGAGTTTCCTGTTGCTGTGAGGGAAATCATGTAGTGTTAATGCATAATAATAATAATAATAGTAATAATAATAATAATAATAATAATAATAATAATAATAATTGCTTTAAAATCACAGGTCTGTATGGAAACACTGGCAGCCATGTGACAGCAAAGCCAGTCACGTGACGTCAGTGTTCTTTCCTCTCAGCAATCAGTGGCCTTTAAATCCTACAGAAAGGTCAATATATCATAAATATCAGCTGTTAGCTAACTAATTAGCACATGTGTTTGAATGAGTGCAGCCTTAGCCTTTGCTAAGTGACTCATGAGAATTTATCATATCAGTTTTGTTAGTTTACTGTCAAGGTGTAAACATTTATCTAATCATCATTCTCTCTCTCTCTCTCTCTCTCTCTCTCTCTCTCTCTCTCTCTCTCCCTCTTCTGAGTTACAGTTTTTGTTTATAATTATAAAAATCTATGCTAATGCCTTTGGCTGGTGCAATGTTAGAAAGGCGATGTGATTAGACTGCTAATTAGCAACTTGATCAAATTAGATGCAACCTGTTGGATCTAACAATTTTCCCAGCTCTCTAAAAATTTGAAAACAAAACAAAACAAAAAAAAAACAGAGATTAGCCTTGAAAATCCACAGCTGCTGTAATATCCAGTGAGGAGAAAGTCTAAAAGGCTTTTATGGCACAAATCTAAAAAGCAGCATGACCGAGTTGGAGTGATGTCAGCACCCAGGATCACCTGACACACATGCCCAAGTATCATTTACAGTTATGGCATTTGGCAGATGCTCTTATTCAGAGTGACTCACAAAAATGCTTTGAAATCTCTATCAATAAATACATCCTGATGATGGTTTAGTTGGTCACAGTACAAAGACTGATGATGTTAGGTGGAAATACAGCAAGAAAAGTACACAGACAACAAATGTAGGTCTTTAGAAGTCGACAGTCAGTAACTCAGCTGTTTGAACATCTAGAGGAAGTTTATTCCACCACCTAGACACCAGAGTTGTGATGCAGGTCTTCCTTGCACCCTGAGAGATGGTGGATCAGTAAAGCAGAGCTGGAGGATCTGACGGAGCATGGCACACCGTCATCGGCGTGTCAGATTAGCAATGTGAGACGTTACCTCATGGTTGTGTTCAGTGACCAATGGTGAGACCAGAGATGTCCATCACAGATCACAAGACCCTGACATGGAGATGAATCATCTGGGATGAACAGCAGTTCAGTTTTGCTGGCATTAAATTTCAGCAGCTGTCCACGATGAGATGTCCAGCAGACGTTCTGAGATCTGAGCGGAAACATGAGTGTCTGAGGGAGGGAAGGAGAGGATGAGTTGAGTGTCGTGTGAGGATATGATTCCTCACCAAGAAGTCAAGCTCGTGTTGTGTTCTGTGATGGGTAAAAATATCATTTGTGTAGATGATAGACATGAGCCTGGTGAATACATTCGTGAATAACGACCAGCATCAGTACATGTTAGTTAGTTAACTTTCTAATTAACACGTAGAGGTAAATTTATTCCAAACATAACAACATACACACGTCATTGGATGGACGTTTATATTCATCCTCCTTATTAAGCATAGAAAGACACACTAATAAACTCTCTCTCTCTCTCTCTCTCTCTCTCTCTCTCTCGTGAGATTATTTATTTGATTTAGTTTAACAGCTTTCTGTTCAATTAATACATTATCTAACATGTATTTTGATATACATGGTCGTTATACAAACACAACTTTATCAGGTTTAAGTAAAGTATGTCAAGTCAAGAATGATTATTTATGTACTGTTATTGTAAAATGTTTACCATATACCACTATTTATTTTTAGCTATTTTTATGCTCATTTTCTTTTTTTTTCTTTTTTTATAATACAATGAGTGTAGCATTTTTAATTTTGTTGTAACATGTACAATGACAATAAAGATATTCTATTCAATTCTATTCTATAAACATTTACAGGTGCATCTCAATAAATTAGAATGTCGTGGAAAAGTTCATTTATTTCAGTAATTCAACTCAAATTGTGAAACTCGTGTATTAAATAAATTCAATGCACACAGACTGAAGTAGTTTAAGTCTTTGGTTCTTTTAATTGTGATGATTTTGGCTCACATTTAACAAAAACCCACCAATTCACTCCCTCAACAAATTAGAATATGGTGACATGCCAATCAGTTAATCAACTCAAAACACCTGCAAAGGTTTCCTGAGCCTTCAAAATGCTCTCTCAGTTTGGTTCACTAGACTACACAATCATGGGGAAGACTGCTGACCTGACAGTTGTCCAGAAGACAATCATTGACACCCTTCACAAGGAGGATAAGCCACAAACATTCATTGCCAAAGAAGCTGGCTGTTCACAGAGTGCTGTATCCAAGCATGTTAACAGAACGTTGAGTGGAAGGGAAAAGCGTGGAAGAAAAAGATGCACAACCAACTGAGAGAACCGCAGCCTTATGAGGATTGTCAAGCCAAATTCATTCAAGAATTTGAGTGAACTTCACAAGTTCACAAGATTTCATTTTCCAGCAGGATTTGGCACTGCCCACACTGCCAAAAGCACCAAAAGTTGGTTAAATGACCATGGTGTTGGTGTGCTTGACTGGCCAGCAAACCCACCAGACCTGAACCCCATAGAGAATCTATGGGGTATTGTCAAGAGGAAAATGAGAAACAAGAGACCAAAAAATGCAGATGAACTGAAGGCCACTGTCAAAGAAACCTGGGCTTCCATAATGCAGCTGCTAGAGTCCTTACCAGGTCAAGAAAGTATGATCATATAACCCCAATATTATTATCCCTGCACTGGCTACCTGTTAAGCTTAGAATTGATTATAGACTAACACTACTTACGTACAAGACTCTAAATGGTTCAGCTCCCACGTATCTAGCCAGTCTTCTAACACATTACAATCCATCACGCTTCTTAAGATCTCGAAACTCCAGACTTCTGGTAGTTCCCAGAATATCAAAGTCTACAAAAGGGGGTAGAGCTTTTTCGTATTTAGCTCCTAAACTTTGGAACAGTCTTCCTGACAGTGTTCGGGGCTCAGACACAGTCTCCCAGTTCAAACGTAGACTAAAGACATATCTCTTTAGCCAGGCATGCACCTAATACATCCCATAACCTTGTGCTCCAGTACATCTGATTAAATGCACATCATCATCTAGTGCCTGCTAATATTATGAATAGCAGCTACGCTAATTCCTTTCCATTTGTTTCCCTTCTTCTACCCATCCCCGAGTCACACAGAGATTGTGCCAGCTCCGGTGGCATCCAGAGATGGACCAGCTCCAGCCGGGTTCTGCTTTCTGAGGACTGGAGTAATCAAAGCAGCACTGCCGACAATATGTGGACAATTTAACCCATAACATTCTACACATGCTGTATCTGCATCACACAACTAATGCAGAAAGGACATTGTTCATATCACACTCTCCGGTGTCACCCAGATGAGGATGGGTTCCCTTTTGAGTCTGGTTCCTCTCAAGGTTTCTTCCTAATACCATCTACGGGAGTTTTTCCTTGCCACAGTTGCCTGAGTCACCTGAGGCTCGCTCACTATGGAAAGTTTTGTCTAACATCTAGGACTGTTTGTTTGTATGTTTATTGTTTCTTATGTTCTGCAAAGCTGCTTTGAGACAATGCTCTTTGTTAAAAGTGCTATACAAATAAAATTGAATTGAATACCACCTCAGCAGTGCCACAAACTGATCACCTCCATGCCACGCCCAATTGAGGCAGTAATTAAAGCAAAAGGAGCCCCTACCAAGTATTGAGTACATGTACAGTAAATGAGCATACTTTCCAGTAGGCCAACAATTCACTAAAAATGTTTTTTTATTGGTCTTATGAAGTATTCTAATTTGTTGAGAGAGTGAATTGCTGGATTTTTGTTAAATGTGAGCCAAAATCATTCATTCATTGTCTACCGCTTATCCAAACTATTCTCGGGTCACGGGGAGCCTGTGCCTATCTCACGCATCATTGGGCATCAAGGCAGGATACACCCTGGACGGAATGCCAACCCATCACAGGGCACACACACACACACTCTCATTCACTCACGCAATCACACACTACAGACAATTTAGAGATGCCAATCAACCTACAATGCATGTCTTTGGACCGGGGGAGGAAACCGGAGTACCCAGAGGAAACCCCCAAGGCACGGGGAGAACATGCAAACTCCACACACACACGACGGAGGCGGGAATCGAACCCCCAACCCTGGAGGTGTGAAGCAAACATGCTAACCACCAAGCCACCATGAGCCAAAATCATCACAATTAAAAGAACCAAAAACTTAAACTACTTCAGTCTGTGTGCATTGAATTTATTTAATACACGAGTTTCACAATTTGAGTTGAATTACTGAAATAAATGAACTTTTCCACAACATTCTAATTTATTGAGATGCACCTGTACATGGTTTATTAGAAGAAGAAAGCTTTTATTATTGCCACACATACATTACAGCAGAATCCTTTTCTTCACATATCCCAGCTGAGGAAGTTGGGGTCAGAGCACAGGGGCAGCTCAATTGCCCAACAGTGTAGCTTAGTGATGCTGGGGCTTGAACCCCGATCCTCCAATCAACGACACAGAGCCTTAACCACTTGAGCCACCACTGCCCCATTTATTACATCATATGTAGTCAATCAGCCTTATACAAAAGCCAGGGAAAATGAATATAGTGCAGTTTTCCTTTGTTATTGGCCTTAGCAGTATGTCAAAATTCCTACATCTCAAATTTCTGAATTTCATATTGAAATTACAATTAAGCTTTTATTTGTCACATGTATGTGATGCTTTTCGACTGGTTGTGTCACTAAAATATCAATAGAAAAAGTATCCTGTAAAAGTATCTATAATTTCTGGCTTCTCTCAAAATGATCTTATTATTTTGACATATTACTGCTGCCAAAAATAAGCAACAACAATTTTTGTCCATTTTCTACCTGATAGAAATGAGAGATAGATAGATAGACAAACAGACAGACAGATAGGTAGGTAGGTAAATAGATAGACAGACAGGTAGGTAAATAGATAGATAGACAGACAGACAGACAGCTAGATAGACAGACAGACAGATAGATAGACAGACAGGTAGGTAGGTAGGTAAATAGATAGACAGACAGATAGGTAGACAGACAGACAGACAAGTAGGTAAATAGATAGACAGACAGATAGACAGGTAGGTAGGTAAATAGATAGACAGACAGACAGACAGATAGATAGACAGACCGACAAATAGGTAGGTAGGTAAATAGACAGACAGACAGACAGACAGACAGGTAAATAGATAGACAGACAGACAGACAGACAGGTAAATAGATAGACAGACAGACAGACAGATAGGTAGACAGGTAAATAGATAGACAGACAGACAGACAGACAGACAGGTAGACAGACAGACAGACAAGTAGGTAAATAGATAGACAGACAGATAGATAGACAGACAGGTAGGTAGGTAAATAGATAGACAGACAGACAGACAGACAGATAGATAGACAGACCGACAAATAGGTAGGTAGGTAAATAGACAGACAGACAGACAGGTAAATAGATAGACAGACAGACAGACAGGTAAATAGATAGACAGACAGACAGACAGACAGACACTTTATTGATCCCATGAGGGAAATTCTTGATTTTTGAAGACTAACAGGTTATGAAAGCTTAAAGCCACCAGTGTCAGCTGAAATTATTTATTATTCCAAATGATTATTGCAGAAAGACATTAAGTCTGTTGCTTGTATTGAGCACAACTTCCTTTATCTTATTTTCTTGACACTTTCTTGTGATCATGTCTCTGGTTGTGAGGTATACAGTAAGTGTTAATTCACAGCTTCCTTTTGCGGCAAAAATCAGGAAACAATACACAATTTGTCCTAAAGCCTAAAGAAAAAAAACAACAACTTTATTTCAAATAAGAGCAAATTCAATATAGCATTTAATAATTCCTCCAAGAAAAAAAAAACAGATCGTATAAAGTGGATGAGTTTAAAAGAAAAGAGGTGGAGGTTGAAGCATTCATTAACATGAAGAGATTTTAGACTCCAACATTCACAGCATAAATCTGATCACCTTTTCACCTTACACCTGCCCTTATTTACAGTCAGCATTCATCTTACACACAGTTTTACAATAAACCAAAAAGTGAAAGATGATGAAGAAGAAGAAGAAGAAGAAGAAGAAGAAGAAGAAGAAGAAGAAAAAGTAAAACTATCCGTTTTCTTTAGACAAGGCCAAAGCATCAAAAGTCCAACAATAATACAGAAAAATTTTATAGCAATTTTCTTCTTCGGCTCTTCTGCAGTGATCCCATGCGGCCACAAGGTGGAGGTCGAGCCTCATACAGACCGCCAGAAGAGCCAGAAAGCGACAGCATTTGTTTAAAAGCTCCAGTAAAGCTAGCTTAAGTACATACACAGCTCAAACATGAAAGGGATGAGAACTTTTAATTAACGATAATCTTTATCGCATTGTGAATAAAGCGAGTTTGAAGTGCACCGATGACGTCAGAGAGTCGTCTCACAATGCGCTCAGTATTTGGCAGGAAACAGTAATACGCTCTGGATTGGATTTCTAACAGCTATTTTGCTCATTAATGGAGCAGTGTGTCACACTGACCTGCTTCTACTGCAGTGAAAACACTGAAAAAAGGTTAGACCCCATTTCTGGCCAAGAAAACTAAACAGCCGAGAGATCAGAGAGCACAACTCTGTGACCCGGGGGTTTGTAATACATCTTTAAAATTGTAGGGAGTATTACAGGTGTAGAAACTAGAAAACAGATTACAGACTGCAGCTTTAAGCTCATAAACACGTGCACTTGTGTTAGAAGGGGAAAAAAAACCCATAAAGATGTAATGTTTACTGTTGTGTTCGCAAATCCAAATTGTGTGTGTGCGCGAGTGTGAGAGAGAGAGAGAGAGAGAGAGAGAGAGAGAGAGAGAGAGAAAATCAGCTACATGTCATCGGGGATTGAGCACTCAGACAACGTGCGCTCTCTCCTCTCACGAGTGGTCACAAAGTTCAGCAGGTCGATGGCCGTGACGATGCCAAACACCATCTTCTTCAGAGCTGACGAGCCGTCTGTCAGGTCTACAGAGAGAAATAGAGAGAGAGTGAGGCAGAGAGAGACAGACAGAGAGTAAGTGAGACGAAGAGGAGAGCGAGACCAAGAGTGAGGCAGGAAAAGAGGAGAGCGAGACCAAGAGTGAGGCAGGAAAAGAGGAGAGCGAGACCAAGAGTGAGGCAGGAAAAGAGGAGAGCGAGACCAAGAGTGAGGCAGGAAAAAAGGAGAGACAGGCACAGAATAAGACAAACAAAGAGGAGAGAGATACAGGGAGTAAGACAGAAAGAGGAGAGAGAGAGAGAGAGAGAGACCAAGATTGAGACAGATGGAGGAGAGAGAAGGAAACTGAAAGAACAAGGTAGACAGAGAGAAAGCAAAAGCATCCTGTTCCCAGATAAAGCCAGGAGTGCCAATACTTTCATCAAAAGGAAGATGGAGATACATACACTGGATCTGGTCATGCACCACCAGGGCGAAGTGGTCCGTTTCTAGGATCCTGGAGAGCTTACCCAGGTTATCGGTCAGATGAACCTACACACACACACACACACACACACACACACACACACACACACACACTTTATAAACAAATTCTAAAGATAATTGTCAGGTTTGTTCTTTTTGTCATGTTTTGGCTGATATTGATTTGGCCTGAAGTTAAATCTGATGTGTATAAACAGATAAAAACATACACTGTGTGTGTGCGCATGTGTGTGTGTGGAGTATGCAAATGTTAAGAGCTATGGTGGTGTGCGATTACTGTGTGTCTACATGTTTGTAGCTGGCGTGTGTGTAGTGCATGTTTATAGCCAATTTGTGTTTTGAGTATGGTGTGCAATTACAGTACATGTGTGTATGTACACGAAGGTGTGTATGGACATGTCAGCCTACACAAACATCTGACAGTGGGTGTGTCAGGTCCTGCCCAAATATTTTTGAGGAACACTATGCTGCTATCTTGATCTGCAGTTGAGAAGGTTGAGTGTTTTTATGAAGCGCGCGTGTGTGTGTGTGTGTGTGGGGGGGGGGGGGTACCTGCTTGAACTGCTTATACAGGACTTTGTTGACAGGGTCAGAGGAACTGACCTTCCCAGCGAGTACAGAGGACAGCATGTTACCCAGGGTGACCATCCCCACAATCATTCTGTGCACACACACACAAAAAAGGAATTTATTTATTTATTTAAAATAAACATTTGCACAATTCGTGATGAAATTCACATTTCTTCAGGAGTTTGTGAGTGTGTGTCAGTGCATCCGTTTGTGTTCAGTGGCTGAGTTTGGAGTCATTTCAGATTAGGAACTCGATACTGGCAGATTGGGTTCTGTTAAATTTACATCTCGAGTTCACCTCAAGTACCCTGGGTCATATATTTAGAATTCACCCCTCTTGAACTTTTTGTAGTGTTACAATCTGGGACTGAAATGGACTTAATTGAGATGTCAGAGATCTACAGAAAATAGTCCATAATGAAAAAAAAATTGTGTGTGTTTTTTAGGGGATGGGTTTAATATAATTTGTAAAATTATTTACAAAAAACAAAAAGTCCAACGCTGCTCATTACCGTAAAATGTGAAGCATGGTGGTGGTAGCATCAGGTAGAACATTTATGTACAAATAAAACATGAGTAAAAGTGTCAAACTGCTCATTACCATGACAACACCATCCACACAGTCAAGCATGGTGAAAGACTTTTCGAAACCAAAAGAATGAATTCTGGTGCCTTCAGAAGTCACATGACTAGCTGAATGTAGTCGAGTTATGTGCGGTTAAAGAAGCTCTGTGATATTAAAGATCGTTTATCATCATGAAGAATACATGAAGATATCAAAACAATCCAGGAACAGATAAGGATCAAAATTTGGTTAAAAAAAAAAAAAGTCCTTAACTTTGAATATCTCATGAAGCAAGAAGGCAGAATAACCCAAGAGGACACCATCCACCCAAAATCAGTGACCAGGTGAAATGCGGGGATTGCAGGTTGCGACACTGCAGTGAGTTTACGGGGAAGTGACTTTGCTCTTCACTACTGCATGCTTCAGTATTGTTTACTGTGACATACCCAGCTTCATCGACCACCGGAGCCTGGTCGAACGCCTTGTCTTTCAGGATCTTTATGGTGTTTTTAATGCTAACAGACGGCAGGACTGTTAGAGGGGCAGAGAGGCGCAGCTCCTGTAGAGTCAGATTCCACCACCTGCACCGACAAGACCACAAGAGATTTCAGATAAACTGTACTAGACCAAATGATGTTCCGTACACTCTTATAAGAACCTGAATCAAAAACAATGTTTTTTTTTTTTTTACTATTGGTCTGAGATTTATAATAAATGAGGAAATGAAATGTTTTGTTTGTACAGAAATATGGTATAATTATGTTTTTATTTTGGTGCTCAAGTTAGCCTACTGTAGCAAAAGAGAAGCAAAAATAATCAGGGTTGCCAGGTTAGGGCAAAAACACAGGCACTTCAAATAAGAAATGTGTCGGGAAACCACTGGGAATCGTTAGAAAAATGTCATTATCCTTAAATATACGTACAATTCTGGGATAGTTTAAAATATTTGTCCCTGTCTTTGAGGTCTACTTAGAGTGAGGGATTGTCAAAGTGAAACCTGGCAACCCACCACTGCTCTAATTTCAGTTTAAATGGAGTGTTTTTCTGTTTCAGGTACATTGTTTTCTCCCTGTGCAACTGTGATATGTTGGCGTGTTGAGACATGTGGTGATCATCAATGCTGCACGAGTTCTCTCCGAGACAGGAGTGTGTGTCCGATAAAGCTGGTGTTTACTGTAGTGTGTTCAGGTAGAACAAATGTTTGTGTGTAAAATACAGTAACCAGTGTAAGGTCTCAATTTCTAAATAAATAAATAAATAAATAAATAAAAAAAAAGTGTGTGTCTCACCAAGGTTTGTTGACCATCAGGTCCTCCTCTCTCAGAAAGCCTTTTTCACACATCCACTTGTCGCTGAGGAATTTGGACCTGTGGAAGGAATTATAAAGCACTGTCAGTGATGTAAAGAGTAAAACATAATGAGTGATGTGATGAAGCTGTTGCTCATTATAACAGCTCTACATGCTAAAATCTTGCCTGCCTCTTATACCACACCGATTTACCAACAATTGTTTTTGTTTTTTTATTAATTATATTTACATTTCTGGTGTTTGGCAGACGGCTTTATCCAGAGCGACTTACATTGTTATCTCATTTTATACAACGGAGTAATTGAGGTTTAAGGGCCTTGCTCAGTAGTGGTAGCTTGGTGGTCCTGGGATTCAAACTCACAACCTTCTGACCAGTAGTCCAACGCCTTAATTCTAATTAATGAACAATGCATTTTTATCCATTTAGAGTTACATTTAATGTAATTCACAAAACAAGTTCCTGTTCTCACTTATGCTAGAGCAGCTGCAAACAGCTGAACAGCTTTACACGCGACACCGGAGCGTCCACTGTACACGCTCCTGCGAAAGAGTGGTTGCTATAGTAACAGAAACGTATTGGAACCGAGCATGTTCATATAAATCTGTGCTTATGTTCATCAAAACCAATCAGAAGGCAGATGCTCACATGTAGTTCCGCAGCGAGTCGGGGAGGATGACCACGCAGCGCTGATCTTCCTTCAGCTCCTTCGCCATCTTCATTGCTGCAGACATGGCTGATCCTGAACTACCACCTACACACACACACACACACACACACACACACACACAACATACGTAAATCTATAGCCATATATATTTGACTGTTATGTTCAACTCCAAAATTATTGGCACCCTTCATGCTAGATAATTCTGACTGAAACGATGGAGACTGCACAGCAAAAAAAAAACAAAACAATACAAATCTTTTGCGGAGTTGTGTGTAATCCAGTCATATTGACAACAAAAATGACAAGTGCCGCAGGTTGTAAGAGATATTTTTTGAGGCCTGGATATCATCACAGAGTGATTAGTGAACCTACCACACAGCAGTCCTTCCTGTCGGATGAGCATGCGTGCCATGTTAAAGGACTCCTCATCCTCAGTCTTGCACCAACCGTCAACCACCTGACAATCGGCAACGAATGCTGTCGTTAATCGTTACTGCAGCGCACAACTAATACACACAATCACACAAACACATGAAGAGCCGCTCACAGATCTGTCCAACACGGTGGGGATGAAGTCGTATCCGATTCCCTCCACCTCGTACTGGGTCTTATCTGTTTTATTCAGATTCTCTGGCTCTGCTAGGATCGAGCCCTCAGGGTCCACACCAATAATCTATAAACACACACACACGTTACAATATGTACGCCTCAGACCCGAGAACATTGTTCCACTATTATACACGTCTATCGAAACTGATCATGTGACCGACTCTGAGAAAGATCAGAGAGATGAATTGTAAAAGTTCTAGAAATACGATTAATTCTTTTCCTTAATTTGATTCAGTGATTGTCAATCATTCTCTTTTTTTTTTTTTTTTTACTTTTCTTCTCTGAAAGGAAGTGAATGGATTCTTTCTTCACACCCGATTCTGTCATTATTAATTTATTCTTCATTATATTTCACTTCCTTGTTTCTGTCGCCTTCTTCTTAAATGCCATCATTTTTGGTTGCAGTTATTTTTACTAAATGATCATTTAACTTTTTAGGTTTCCTACATTCCATCATTCTTTATTACTTCCCACATTTCCTTTATTCTTCATTTGACCATTTCACTCTTTGCCTCATTTTGTTTCCTTTTCCAATTCTCCTTTCTTCTGTTTTCAATTCTTTCAAGTCGTTCCTTCCTCTTTTGGCTCTTTAATTTTTTTTAATTCTCTGTTATTTTCATGTGTTAAATCATTTGAGGTTTTTATTCATCCCTTTTTGTTCTTTTTATAGGTTTTTCCTTTCAGAATTTTTTATTTCATTATCATTTAAAATTCATTGATTTTTTTTGGCAAAAGTTTGGAAACAAGGAAAATCGATTCCGTGATTCATTCTATTTTAATTTTTTTCTTTCATTTGCATTCTTTGATTGTTTTATGGTGACGATCTGTTTCCTTTTTGGTTTATTTTTTAAACAGATGATTCTTTTATTTGTTCTCGTCTAAACTTAAAAAAAAAAAAAAAAAAAAAAAAAAAATTTGAAAAATGAAAAGAGTAAAATCATTAAATAATCAGATAAAGGAAATATTGTAAAATACAAAAGGACCAGAATGAACCAATGAATAAAACAGTAAATTCAAATGAAAGAATTTAAAAATACAAAAATAAAATAGAATGAATTAAAAAAAAATAAAATAAAAAAAAATTAAAAAAAATCAAGTACAGCTTTAAAGAAAGAACAAATATCACAATAAAGACCTGAAGAAAGAAGGAAGTAAAATAGAAAGAAAGAAATGATCATTGAGATGCAGGAAAGAATGTAAAGAAGAAAAGATGTGATGGACAGATCCAAGCTCTACCTGGATGTTTTGGCATTTTTCCTTCAGCTTGCGTGCAATGCCGGTGATGGTCCCGCCTGTTCCAGCTCCGGCCACCAGCATGTCTATTTTACCTGCAGACACACAGTCAGGACGTCACGACAACCAAAATGCCACACACACTCGCATCTTCTCGACCTGACGTGTGTGTACATACTGTATGTAGGTTTTACCGTCGCACTGCTCCAGGATCTCCTTGGCCGTGTTGTCATAGTGAACCAGCGGGTTGCTGGCGTTACGGTACTGATCCAGAATGTGGGAGTTGGGGATCTCGTTCTTCAGGCGCCAGGCCACGCCCACGTGAGACTCCGGAGAGTCAAAACGGGCGGCGGTCGGGGTCCGGACGATCTCAGCTCCGAGAGCGCGCAGCACGTCCACCTGAGTTAAAGACACAATAAAGCAGAGCTGTTTGTATCTTTTACATCATTTTAAACTAATTAAGACCGTGACATTTTATCTAACTATATCTACTATACTAAACCTAACAATAATTTAACTATTTTAACTCTAAAAAAAAAAAAAATCCAGATAATGATGACGCCACACATTCCTCCCCCACTCATATAAACCAGTGTCCTTCCTTTGCATACTGAAAGCGAATAGGCTGGTATGTTTTATGATGTAATAACACTTGTTCAACACTAGATCCAATTTTTCAGTCAGATTTTGAGTTTTCTGTTTCTTCAAAGCTCCAAAGCATGTTTTGTTTTTAAGTTTATGAGATACAATCACCTTCTCCATGCTCATTTTCTCAGGCATGACGATAATGCAGCGGTAACCTTTTACTGCCGCAACCAGGGCCAGACCGATACCTGAGAGCGCACACACACACACACACACACACACACACACACACACAGAATAAGGACATTTATTTATTTGATTTTGTTTTTTGGTTTGTGAGAGTTTGTTTTATCTGTACTGAATAATGTGATCGATCCAATGATTCAATATATCATGCTACTTCCTGTTTTGAAGTGTGGTAATGGCAGGGAAAGGGCTGTTTCAAGCAAACAGTACTAAAAGCAGACGTCACAGGACTGAAGCTATTGTGCTGTGATCGTTGTGAAAAACGTTTGCAGTGTCGGTAAAAGAAAAAGAAAAGAAAGAAAAAACAGCAAACTGAAACAGACAAACCTACTGTCTACTATTTTTCACACCTGATGCAGGGTATTGTGCAATTGAAGGAATTCCTGCATGTGATATAAAGAAAGCTGTAATTATGGGTGGAGCCCTGCACCAAACAAGCCCAAAATCCATGCTATTATTTAGGTAAAGTGTGAGTCATGTCATGTCTGTCTCAGTTTCTCAGAGTTCACAAACCAATTAATCTCCACACAACAGCTGTACTCAATAATAATCTGATCAGTGCTGGCCCCTTTACACTGTGTGGTAGATGGGTGCTAAACTTTACAGTGACCAGTATGGTCAAGGTGTAGCTAAACAGGAGCAGTATGTTATAGCCTGCAAGCTAAACACCTTGTATATGCTGCATTCATGAAATGAAAACAAAACCAAACATCTAAATTTGTTTAATCAAATCAGGGAACAAATACTGCATGTAGAACTAAAAGGTCCAGTAAAAGTCCCAGAGAACCTTCCAGATCTTTGGTTTGGCTGCTTGCCAAAATAAACAAAAACAAAAAAAAAGGCTAAAACCTCAACTTAGATAATGTATCGTAATAACGTATGCTGTATGCATTAGCTAGTTATGCGAGTTAATACAAACCAACATTAATATTAATTTGGTCCACAACAGCTACACAATCCTGGTGTGGCCTTCCTGTACCTGACACAGTTAAACATCACACACAAACCTGTGTTCCCAGATGTAGGCTCGATGATGGTGTCTCCGGGTTTGAGGATGCCGTCTCTCTCCGCGTCCTCCACCATACGGATGGCGATGCGATCCTTCACACTACCACCAGCGTTAAAGAACTCACACTTAGCCACTGCACGCACGCGCACACACACACACACACACACACAATAAATTAAGCCATAATTTACCAATTAACCAATTTACTAATTAATTAATTAAGGCTTTCAATTAAGAAAAAAACAACATGAGGGAAGGAAAGTTTGTTGGAAAAACATTTCTGCATTCATTTACTTTTTAACTGTTTTTAGTCACAGTTAATGTTATGGAACATCGCAGGTTAGTTCCTGTCCTTGATTATGTTATAGCAGCTATTAACAGTCGTTCCCTCACAAGCCGCTCTTTATTCTCTATCTTGAAGCTAATCAGACAAAAAAAAAAAAAAAAAAAAAAAAAACACTTTGCCATATTACAGAGAAACTGCCAAAAGTCTAAAAACCTCCGTTTTGATGATACGGTTTATTTCAGATGTTACAGTTCCACAAAACGCCGACACTGGAGACTCCTTCCATAAATGTTACATAAATGTTTTCCTTTTAGTTTTTAATTCCTTTATGTGGAGAGTCCGCTGTATCAGTCCCTGTGAATGAGCTGTTGCTATAGAAACAATATCCTTTTAGAACTTTATCACATTAATACTGTATAAACTCCTATAAGAGCTGCAGTTCCACTGAAAATCATCAGCATCTAAAATCCAACAGCTGTGGTTTAATAATAATGACACATTAAGAGTATGTTAAATCATCAGATTGGGATGGAAGAGTTATGATATTAACCACACATTCCTATTCAGTCTTGTTTATCTTCTTCTTCTTTCGGCTTTTCCCTTCAGGGGTCGCCACAGCGAATCATCTCTCTCCACCCATCCCTATCTTCTGCATCCTCAACACTTGCATCCACTAGCTTCATATCCTCATTAATTCCATCCATATACCTCCTCTTTGGCCTTCCTCTTTGCCTCCTGCCTGGCAGCTCCATGTCCAACATTCTCCTACCAATATACTCACTCTCCCTCCTCTGAACATGTCCAAACCATCTTAATCTGGCCTCCCTAACTTTGTCCCCCAAACGTCCAACATGAGCTGTCCCTCTGATGTACTCGTTCCTAATCCTGTCCAATCTTGTCACTCCCAAAGATAACCTCAACATCTTCAGCTCTGCTACCTCTAGCTCTGACTCCTGTCTCTTCCTCAGTGACACTGTCTCTAAACCATACAGCATGGCCGGTCTCACCACTGTCCTGTACACCTTCCCCTTGATTCTCGCTGATATTTTCCTATCACACAGAACTCCCCACACCTTTCTCCACCCATTCCAACCTGCCTGCACTCGCTTCTTTACCTCTTTCCCACACTCTCCATTACTCTGGACTGTTGACCCCAAGCACTTAAACTCCTGTACCTTCTTCACCTCTTCACCCTGTAACCTTACTGTTCCACTTCCCTCCCTTTCATTCACACACATGTGCTCAGTCTTACTACGACTGACTTTCATTCATTTTCTCTCCAGCGCAAACCTCCACCTCTCCAGGTTTTCCTCCACCTGCTCCCTGCTCTCACTACAGATCACAATGTCATCTGCAAACATTATTGTCCAAGGAGACTCCTGTCTGACCTCCTCTGACAACTGGTCCATCACTATAGCAAACAGGAAGGGGCTCAGAGCCGATCCCTGATGCAGTCCCACCTCCACTTTGAACTCCTCTGTCTGACCTACAGCACACCTCACCATTGTCCTGCTCCTCTCATACATGTCCTGCACCACTCTGACATACTTCTCTGCTACTCCTGACTTCCTCATACAGTACCACAGCTCTTCTCTTGGCACCCTGTCATACGCTTTCTCCAAGTCTACAAACACACAGTGCAACTCCCTCTGACCATCCCTATACTTCTCCATCAAAATTCTCAGAGCAAAAATTGCATCTGTTGTGCTCTTTCTGGGCATGAAGCCATACTGCTGCTCACAAATTTCCACTACCTTCCTTAACCTAGCTTCCACTACTCTTTCCCATAGCTTCATTGTATGGCTCATCAACTTTATCCTCCTATAGTTGCTGCAACTCTGCACGTCACCCTTATTCTTAAAGTACTGATGGTTCGCATGGTTAAATTTGGCAATGTTTTACGCCAGATGCCCTTCCTGACGCAACCCTCTCTATTTATCCGGGCTTGGGACTGGCACAGGAGTCACTGGACTGTTACCCCCATGGCTAGATTTCAGTCTTGTTTATATGACACTGAATGTTTAGAAACGTGTTCGTATAACCAGTCTGACCTGTTTAATGGCCCTCAAACAAGCTCGCTAATGACAACTTTGGATTCCGGTGAACACACATTGGGCCAAATCCGCTTTGTATTTCAGAGGTCAGTGCAGAAGACAGAGGAGTCATGAACGCAGGAGATAGAGGGTCAGATTAATACACAAAGAGGTCCTCAGTCACAGTGAAAGGACATCTTGTGAAGGCTAAAAAGAGGGATTTGGTAGAGTGCACTAGAGTTACACCACACTGAAGAATCAAATCCAAACTGCTGTTTTGTGAAGAGTCAATAGGAGAAGCCTGGAAATGTAAATCTGATTCTACTGTTTTGTTCACTTCTTCACTATTTACTCAATTTCTAATAATCTAATAATGCCTTCAGACCTTCTCAAGCATAGAATGGTGACATATTTTGTATTTTGTCAAGAAAGCATGATTTGTAGTTGTGAACCATTTCCACATGATGCAGAGATATAAACAATTTTCACATTATGTGGATATATGTACAATTTTCACATGATTCGGTGATATGAACCATTTCCATATGATTTGTAGATATGAACCATTTGTCCACATGATATGAATATATAGATGAATTTTGAATACCTGAAGCTTATCAGCACAATTAAGGAAAACTTTTTAAATGTTTATTTACCGAGTGCTATTCAGAGACTGTGCTTTTAGTATTTTATTTCTTATTTATTTCATCAACATTATTTCTTATAAAATTAGAGTTTTGTGTGCACGGTCACATACAGTATATCCAAGTTACTAGGAAAAACTTGACCGTTTGTAGTTGATGGGACAAGCTGCATGTCAGTACTGGCAAAGAATATAAATAAATACTGGAAAATATTTTGGGATAAAGGGAAATTCCAGTATTCTAGTATTTAGTGATAGAGTATTATAATGTTCCATTATTTATGGAAAGATTATTCCAGTTTTCCTGTATTAAATTTTTAAATAGATATTCCAACATCCCAAATTTTCCTTAAGCTTTTGAGGAACACCGTGATGTGCAGTATTTTTAAATCAGCTGGTCAAGACGATCTTAAGTTATAATAGTATAAATTTCGAGCCATGGCCTGAGACCTGCTCAGACTGGATTACATGTGGCAGCAGGGTAGAGTCTTTTACCTACAGTGAAATAACCCCAGGTAATGTACAGCCTCTCATCTGAATCTTTCCATGGTGGAAAATATTCCGTTACATCCAGTAGATTAAGAGAATTTCAAGAAATGCTGAAACCAAGTCAGAGTTTAAAAAACACAGAACTTCTGAGTGGTTAAGGCAAGAATTTCTCACACAAACATAGTTTTCACTTGAATTTTGGGGGAAATCTGGAACGTTTTCACCTTTTTAGGAACTCTGGAAAGTCTTCCTGCAGGAGCCTTGTTCATTGCACGAAACTTTCCAGGGACTTAGCAAACTGTTCACCCCAGGTACCTTTTCTGAAACTCTGGAACATGGAGGAACCAGCTTGGTTATTTCAGACTGTTTTCTTCCTTAAGTAAACGATTTTTTTTACTGCAGGAATTTTTTTTAGGAACTTTGTGAAGTTTAGGCACCTTTTAAAATTTGCAAATAGAGGAAACTTTTCAGGAATTTCATTCAGGGACCTTTTCAGGGCATAGATAAAGTATTCACTGCTTGCAATCTTTTTCTTTTCATAATTTCAATTTCTTTTCATAAACTCAGGAACATTTTCACTGATGGAGCGATTTTGGTAAACATTAAGAACTTTGGAAAGTATCCCTGCAGGAACCAGTTTAGGAACATAGGGACTTTTACACTAAAGGAGCCATCTTGGATGACTTGGGAAAGTTTTTCCAGGAACTTGGAAATGTTTTCTCCTCAAGAAACATTTAGGAAACTTAGGCACTTTTTCTACTTCAGAGAACTTTAATGAACTAAAGTTTACAATTTAGTGTATAATATTGTAAAATCTTTATTCAGGAATCTTTTCAGGAACTACGGGAAAGTGTCCACTGCTGGACACACTGTGAGGTTATAGCAGGTATGTGTCTTATACAGGGACCTTGTGAGTAGAAATGGATTGCACAGTGTTTAGGAGAATGAGGACTAGTTCATGTGTTTGTGCACTGTACTGTGTGCATTACAGCAAGGAAAGTATTGAGCAGAGTCCAGTGATTAAGAAACATTTTTGTAAAAGTGCAAACCCGGTGCTAAAGCACTCCTACTCACAGATCTCACACTTCACCCCGAACATTTTGGGAATCTTGTTGATGCGAACCAGCGGAGTGTTGCCGATGTGTCTCAGGATGCTGGGCAGAATGCTGGGAGTCTTCGTCCTGCAAGGAAAGGGAGGAAGTTATGTCATCTATACAGTGTTAAGTCAGTCAGTCAATCACTCAGTCAGTCACTATCCCAGTCAGGGTAACAGAGGATCCGAATCCTGGTATATCGTGCTGAGCTAACACACTACAAGGTTTTTTCACACTTGTGCTGACTGACCCATATAGAGTGGAACCTCGGCATACGAATTTAATTTGTTCTGGAGGCGAGTTCTTAAGGTGAAAATGTGTATCGCGAAACGAATTTTCCCATAAGAAATAATGTAAATGCAGATAATCCGTTCCAGCCACCCAAAAATATGACCAATATTCCCAATAACTTTGTAAACTGTATGGCTGCTTACAAAGAACTTACCCAAGCCAAGCATTCCATGTCAAGGCTCCTCACAGGAAGTCGTGCCACCAAGCTTGGGCTAAAAATAGAACAGATTACCCACGCCCCCCAATCTGTCAACAAAAAAAACACCCAAAAATCACCTAGCTTTTGAACGCATGGCGAAGACAACGTTGGTATCGTGGGTTGACTCTTTCAAACAGATTTCACTGACTGAAAAAAAAATTGTAAAATTCATAAACTTGCTTTGGTTGACTTTCCACTGATGCAAACAAATTTTAAACAGTTCCCAGACATACGCGCAACTTAGCCGCCATTCATTTCATTTAGTTTTGTTTATATGCTGAAAATGCTTCGCATGCCGATGCAAATTACTTGCAAAATTTCAATTCTTAAGGTGAAAATTCATACGGAGGGTTCCATTCGTATGCCAAGGTTCCACTTTACTGTATACCTCATTTTAAACCCTGTTGAATTCTCCATTCTGATTGGTCAGATGTTGATTGTTGCTCTGACAGCAGTACAGCTGATCGCTCTGATACTGTCACATGAGATGAGATGAAATCAGCATGGTATTTATTTTGGGAAAGCTAATAATAAAAATCTTGGCGGGAGTCAGGATAACACGTAGACAGACATAGACTAGGAACAATCCGTAATCCAGAAAATCAGAGCATCTTCAGAAATACGAAATGTAACGATGCACGAAATGATTTTGCAAAGACACAAAGACACGGAGGTTTAAATAAAAAATCTGTTCAACAGAAAACAGGGATATGCTCCAATCACAGGACGGGGGCGGAGACATAAAAAGGGAACTCGTGACAAATACGTTTGTATAGTGACTGCTCATTCATGAAGACTTGTGCAGTGTGTAATTTTTCATGGAATTTTTGATCATTGTTGACAAGATGCTGACTCCTTCCATAAATGCCAATTTTTATGAAAATCAAAAATTAATTAAAAGTGAACAAATTATTAAATTAACTTATTACATTTCTAAAAAAAAATATTATAAATTTTTGTTCATCTGGAAATATTTTAAAATATATTAACTCCTGGCAATTAATTATAATGTAATTTATTTATCATTAAAAACATTAATTTACATTACATACATTTTTTTATTTAAATTTTTTACAATTTTATTTATTTATTTTTGCTGGAAAACATCAGTGTAAAATTCATTCGGTCACAGCAACCATCAGCCCACTGCTACAGGAAGTCCACAAAAGAATCATCAATTTACATGATTCTTAAAACATTAATATGGATCTACCACTGTACACATCCCTGTGACTGAGCTGTTACTATAGAAACCATAACATTAATAGAAACATGGAAAATTTGTTGTATAAAAGAAAATGAATCAACATCTTCTGACCAATCAGAATGGATTATGGTCATGGAATATGAGTCTCTTCCTGTCTTCCTGTAAAACCAGAGGTGTTGGTAAGATGCTGATGCTTAGGAGAACCTCACTGTGATGCAGGATCCTACTATAACATCACACCATCTGAAGTGATAAAGTCGATAAACCCTTCCTCACCGTTCTGCGTGGACGTGAGGAGAGTTCGTGTTAGGCTCCCCAAGCCGCCACGTGCATCTGCTAGACAGATCTGGACGGATCCAGTTCCTCTCTATGACGCTCTCCTCATCCTTCATGCTGTTCTGCACTTGGTTCTTATCTATCAGATCGTTGTCTCCGCTCATCAGGGACATCTTGTTCAAGGCGTGAGGGCAGAGTGACTCTGAGGCAGAAAGGCCTGAGGGCATGACTCAACTAGTAGGAAGAGAACAAGAAAAAATAACACCTGAGGCAGATGATGAAGGTGTGTCACAGGTTACTCTGCATGGTACATCTGTAGAAGAGAAACCCTTAAAAATGTAACAATAAGTTAATTTTTTTCCCCATCGTCTGTACCGCTTATCCGATCTATTCTCGGGTCACGGGGAGCCTGTGCCTCTCTCAGGTGTCATTGGGCATCAAGGCAGGATACACCCTGGACGGAGTGCCAACCCATCACAGGGCACACACACACACACACACACACACACATTCACTCACTATGGGCAATTTAGAGACTCCGATCAGCCTAGAAGCATGTCTTTGGACTGTGGGAGGAAACCGGAGCACCCGGAGGAAACCCACCAAGCACGTGGAGAACATGCAAACTCCACACACACAGTGAGCAGGAGTGAGACTCGAACCCAGGACACTGGAGGTGTGAGGCAAACGTGCTAGCCACTAGGCCACCAATTTTATTTGCAAAAAAATTAGATCCGTGTCAGATTCGTGTCACATCAACCTGGTCAGGTGACATAACATGTGAAGAAACCATTGAACACATCTACCAATGAACATAGCTAATCCCTGCAAAAGTCGCAGTGACTCATACACTGTTGATTTTTCCTTCACCTGTACACACACAAACACACACACACACACACACACACACACACACACACACACACACGCACACACACACCCACACACCAAGCCCGGGGCTTATTCGCCACATAAACAGGCGGTGAAAGATGTGTAATCGTTGATATGGTGAAGTTTTCATGAAGTAATGAGACTCCAGTGTCAGTGCTGTTGAAATAACTAAGCTTTCTAACACTATCGCTGATTACGCTTTACAATTCAAAGGTGTGACTATTGTGAGAGGAACAAAACCCTTCATGGTTGTGCAGTTCCAGGAAAACCATCACCTCAGAGGCGGAGACTTGACTTCATCACACTGCTCTGTCCTTGGTTATTTTCCTTTAACAGCAAGACACAGATGTAAGATAAATCTAGGTTCTACTTCATCATTCCATGTTCCTGTTTGAGTTAAATGAGTCTGTTTACATTGTCACGTTTTGTTTTGGTTCACGTCCTGTCTCCGCCCCTGTACTGTCACTGCAGTTGGCTTAATGTATCTTGATGAATCATACCTGTTTATAGTGTACTTCCTGATTTATGTGTCCATTTAAACCCTTCGTGTGTCTCGTCATCTGCGATTAATTATCCGGTCAGTCTACGGACAGTGCCTGACTATACCATGCTTTTGTTCTCTCTTTTGCTTTTTCAATCTTGACCACAGTTTCTCATTTTCCCGTGTTTTTGCCTGTTTGATGATCATCTCACGTTCTGAACTGTTTGCCACAGAGAGTGAGTTCTGTTAATTATGTAAAGATTCCCATCTGTGTCCACCTCCACGAACCCTGTCATGACAGACTGATTTGTTCTGGTTTTGTTTTAGGTCATTAATAAAAACATCAGATGCTTGTTGTATCTTTTATGTAAGAATTCAGTTCAATTTAGAATAAATAATTAGGATGTGCTCATCAAAGTTTCGTCAGAATCGTGTAAGTGAAGTTTACACACTCACTCTGCACTAAAGGTGCTGACTCATGCTGTTCCAGCAGATCGCAGCTGTGTGGCTGATGAAAGACACAAACAAGGGAAGTGACACTAGAAGTCAAGTGTCTGGTCTTTTTTTAAGTCATGATCAGAAATGAGTCACTTGTGAGGAACTATTGCTAACACTCAGGTTAATTTCAGGGCAAACTCTACACTGTACATCTCTTATTCAAGTCATGTGTCTTCAATATATTATTAACACACGTGTCTTGAAATTATTATATGAATTAATTATGTCAAATTTGAAATAAAAAGCATCATAATTTAAATAATGGATGTTTTTAAAATGTTATTTTATTCATTCATCCATTCATTGTGTACCGCTTATCCGATCTATTCTCGGGTCACGGGGAGCCTGTGCCTATCTCAGGCGTCATTGGGCATCAAGGCAGGATACACCCTGGACGGAGTGCCAACCCATCGCAGGATACACACACACACACTCTCATTCACTCACACAATCACACACTACGGACAATTTAGAGATGCCAATCAACCTACAATGCATGTCTTTGGACCGGGGGACGAAACCGGAGTACCCGGAGGAAACCCCCAAGGCACGAGGAGAACATGCACACTCCACACACACACACGGCAGAGGTGGGAATTGAACCCCCAATACTGGAAGTGTGAGGGAAACGTGCTAACCACTAAGCCACCAAGCGACCATGCCCCCCCCCCCCCCCCCCCCCTGAGTCTTCCCTCAGGTATTCACACAACACCCTGCTGCCTCATGACACGTACCTGGGCTAGAAGAACACCTCACCCGCTATGTGACTCAACATCACCACAAGAACCACATCAGACACTTTGTATTATGAACATATTTTAGTTGCAAATATTATCTCTATATTAGCTGCTACACTGCAGAAGAGTTTAGAGGTTACAGCCCACGTTCTCTGAGTTTATTCTCCTGGGTATTTATTCTCCTGGGTATTTATTCTCCTGGGTATTTATTCTCCTGGGTATTTATTCTCCTGGGTATTTATTCTCCTAGTGAAGCTACATTTTATTCCAATACACACAACCTATATAGAGGAATGACAATAAAAACCCACTTAACTATTATATGAAACAGCTCGGTAGGATTAAATATATAAAATCTATTGAATATAACAACTACAGATCGCAAGAGCAGTTCAGATAACGCTTAGATTTATTTATAATTATTTATAATCATGAATTTTTAGGTAGCTTCACCGACGCTGAATAGTCCACAGCCAGCATGATGCAATCGACCTATAAGTGATCATGACTGCGGTTGTTTGCTTTTTTTCCCTCAAATAAAACGAATAAAATGTAAACAATTAAAATAAAAAATAAAAATAATAATTAAATGATATCTACACTTTTACCCAAGCAGCTCCCGCGCACTGATGATTCCTATGAGTAATGCAGTATTACACACACACACACACACACACACACACACACACACACAGTGATGCTGAATGCCGTTGCTATGGTTTCTTATAGAAATAAATGTACATTAAATTAATGAAGAAAAACACAGAACACATCTGAGCTCTGTGATCAGGTCTGTAGTATAAATCTATATAAGCGTTGACACCTACCTCTGTGTTGACTAAATGACGCTGAAGCAGAAGTGCAGTGCGATTTCAAGCGCATTTCAACCCCTTTACACACACACACACACACACACACACACACACACACACACACACACACACACACACACACGTTAAAGAGCTAACTCTACTAGCCAATCGTCAGACGGCGTGGTCTTTTCGCCGCACGCTGATTGGCTGCTTCGGAGGCGGCTGCTCTGTGCTCTCAGCCAATCACAACACGCTAGGTTTTATTATATGTTACGAGTGATACGAGTTTCCGGGTTTGTGTTTCATATCCTGAGACGCTGCACCTGCTGTGTTCCTAGTGTTAAAAACAGCTCAGTTGTTTATAATTAAATAAATAATCAATCACTAAATCATTAACCGGCTTCGTGGGTTGTTTCTTTTTTTTTTTTTTTAGATTTGTGTGAAATCAGTGTGTTAAAGATGCAGTGATGGATCATGAAGCAACACACTGGATGGGATGCCAACTCATCACACACACGCACACACACACACACACGCGCACACAATCTAGAGATGCCTATCTTTTTGTACATGCCTATTATCGCCTGATTATCTGTACATATGTTTATACTTCATCTTGTACCCATGCACAATGACAATAAAGTTTAATCTAATCTAATCAGCCTACAGCACATGCCTATGGACTGGGAAGTAAACCAGAGAACCTGGAGGAAACCCTGAAGCACTGGGAAAAACTGGTTTCTTTTTTACATTGTTTTCATTTTAACATTTTTTTTTTTTTACATAAAAACTTGTTTTCTTTTTTACATAGTTTTCTACACAAAGCTGTGGGTTTGGGGGGGATGTTAGGTCACATTAGAAAACTAGAAAACTGACTGGTGAAACTAGGCAGACTCTCACGGTAGATATCACATACCCTACTGACCTCCGCTCCATCCTCTCACTCCTGTCTGGACTCTTCATCCTCCTGCTATCTGACAGACTGTAGAGGAGCATCTGTGTTTTCACCACAGGGAAAACTTGCAAACTCCCCAACTCCAAATCTCCAAATCACAGACCATCACCTCTTAGTGTACACTCTACCTGTAGAACATATTAGACATGTCTCTCCTTGTTATTGATTTGGTAGAACTATTATTCCGACCACTAAAGACAGATTCACAAGTAATCTGCTTGATCTGTCTCAACTTCTCACCAGACCCCTAAATGCAGATGATCTAGATGAATTGACTAACACCATTTTCACCAGCACGCTAGACACTGTTGCCCCCATCCGATTAAAAAAGGTCAGAGATAAAACACCTGCACCATGGTACAATAGTCATACTCACGCCCTCAAGAGAGCAACCCATAACCTCGAGCTAAAATGGAGAAAAACTAAATTAGAAGTTTTTAGAATTGTGTATAAAGACAGTATGTCCAGCTATAGACAGGCTCTAAAAGCTGCTAGGACTGAGCATCTGAGCAAACTGATAGAAATAAACCAAAACAATCCCAGATTCTTATTTAGTACAGTGGCTAGACTAACAAAACATCAGATATCTGAAGAGAATACTCCATCACAGTTTAGTAGTGAGGACTTTATGAACTTCTTCACCGAAAAAATCGATAGTATCAGGAACAAAATAATGGATGTTCAACCTTTGACAGCATCCGGTGATCTAGTCTAGCCTAAAGCTCCACGTTTAGAGCTACAATGCTTTACAGGTATAGGGCAGGAAGAGCTGTATAAACTTATCACCACGGCTAATTCAACAACATGTTTGTTAGATCCAATTCCAACTAGATTACTGAAAGAAGTGATACACACAGCTGGAGACCCTCTCCTCAACATTATTAATTCCTCGTTATATTTAGGTCATGTCCCTAAACCTCACAAGTTAGCAGTTATTAAGCCTCTTCTTAAGAAACCTAAATTAGATCCTAATGAATTATCAAATTACAGACCGATTTCAAACCTTCCTTTTATATCTAAAATATTAGAAAAGGTTGTGTCTGCTCAATTATGCTCCTGCTTACAGGAAAACAATATCCTTGAAGAATTTCAGTCAGGTTTCAGGCCCCATCATAGTACAGAAACTGCACTAGTTAAGATCACAAATGACTTGTTTTTAGCTTCGGACCAAGGCTGCATCTCAATATTAGTCTTACTTGATCTTAGTGCTGCATTCCACACTATAGACCATAAGATTCTCATAGACTGCTTACAAAATTACATAGGTATTCAGGGACAGGCATTAAAATGGTTTAGATCCTACCTGTCTGATCGATACCATCTTGTAGATTTAAATGGAGAACTGTCCAGTGTAATGCCAGTGAAATATGGGGTCCCACAAGGATCAGTTTTAGGACATGCTTCCCTTAGGCAACATCATTAGAAGACATGGGATTAGTTTCCACTGTAATGCTGATGATACCCAGTTATATATCTCATCAAAACCAGATGAAATATCTAAACTGTCTAGATTAACAGAGTGTGTTAAAGATATTAAAGACTGGATGGCTGATAATTTTCTATTACTAAATCCTGATAAGACGGAGATATTACTGATTGGTCCAAAAACCAGTACACAGAAGCTCTCATAATTCAACTTGCATTTAGAAGGATGTTCTATTACTACTAGCTCTACAGTGAAAGACCTGGGCGTAATATTAGACAGCAGTTTGTCTTTTGAAAAACATATTTCCGATATTACAAAAACAGCCTTCTTCCACCTCAGAAATATTGCCAAACTTAGGAACATTTGATCTGTATCTGATGCAGAAAAGCTAGTTCATGCATTCATGACCTCCAGACTGGACTACTGTAATACATTACTAAGTGGTTGTCCTGCATCTTCAATAAACAAGCTACAGTTAGTCCAGAATGCAGCCACCAGAGTCCTTACCAGGTCAAGAAAATATGATCATGTAACCTCAATATTATCATCCCTGTACTGGCTACCTGTTAAGTTTAGAATTGATTATAAACTAGCACTACTTACGTACAAGGCTCTAAATGGTTCAGCTCCCACATATTTAGCCAGTCTTCTAACACGTTACAATCCATCACGCTCCTTAAGATCTCAAAAGTCCGGACTTCTGGTAGTTCCCACAAATATCAAAATATACAAAAGGGGGTAGAGCGTTTTCGTATTTAGCTCCTAAACTTTGGAATAGTCTTCCTGACAGTGTTCAGGGCTCAGACACAGTCTTGCAGTTTAAATGTAGACTAAAGACATATCTCTTTAGCCAGGCATACACGTTATACATCCCATAACCTTGTGCTAAAGTACATCTGATTAAATGCACATTATCATCTAGTGCCTGCTAATATTATGAACAGCAGCTACGCTAATTACTTTCAATTTGTTTCCCTTCTTCTGCCCATACCGAGACACATAGAGATTGTGCCAGCTCCAGTGGCATCCAGAGATGGACCAGCTCCAGCCGGGTTCTGCTTCGGCGTCTCTAAATTGTCCATAGTGTGTGATTGCGTGAGTGAATGAGAGTGTGTATGTGCCCTGCGATGGGTTGGCACTCCGTCCAGGGTGTATCCTGGATGAAGTCAGAAAGGCTTTGAAGAGGATGAAAAGTGGAAAGGCAGTTGGTCCTGACAACATCCCGGTGGAGGTCTGGAAGTGTCTGCTAGAGGCAGCAGTGGAATTTTTAACTAGTTGTTTAACAGAGTTTTAGAGAGTGAGAAGATGCCTGAGGAATGGAGAAGTGTGTTAGTGCCGATCTTTAATAAGGGTGACGTGCAGAGTTGCAACAACTATAGGGGGATAAAGTTGATGAGCCATACAATGAAGCTATGGGAAAGAGTAGTGGAAGCTAGGTTAAGGAAGGTAGTGGAAATTTGTGAGCAGCAGTATGGCTCCGTGCCCAGAAAAAGCACAACAGATGCAATTTTTGCTCTGAGAATTTTGATGGAGAAGTATAGGGATGGTCAGAGGGAGTTGCACTGTGTGCTTGTAGACTGTGGTACTGTATGAGGAAGTCAGGAGTAGCAGAGAAGTATGTCAGAGTGGTGCAGGACATGTATGAGAGTAGAAGGACAGTGGTGAGGTGTGCTGTAGGTCATACAGAGGAGTTCAAAGTGAGCTGCCAGGCAGGAGGCAAAGAGGAAGGCCAAAGAGGAGGTATGTTGATGGAATAAATGAGGATATGAAGCTAGTGGGTGCAAGTGTTGAAGATGCAGAAGATAGGGATAGGTGGAGAGAGATGATTCGCTGTGGCGACCCCTGAAGGGAAAAGCCGAAAGAAAAAGAAGAAGATTATTGGTTTGTCTGAGAAATTTTAAGGTTAATTTTATGCTTACTTTTAACATAACAATACTCTGCTTAAAATAGTATATTCTTACAGTATTCAAGTATATTAATCGTACAGTATTCAAGTATAACCTGAGAGCAGGCTTTGCTTGAGGCAAAAGTATGATAATCGAGCATAATCATAAGTATTAATGCACTAGTATAATAGCATAGCATATCACGTGATTACGTAATCTTCATAAACACCAGGCTTAGCTTAAATAAAATAACATAAAGGCATAAAAATAATAAAATGATAATGCTTAAAGGCTTAAAGCCTAGACAGTGTTATCTGTAACATAAAACAATAAGTGCAGACACAGATAATACAGAGGATTTGGAAGCTTGCATAGTGTCTAGCAAAAACAAAATAAGAAGAAGTGCAACTGCGGTTTAGTCAGTCAGGCTGTCCACTTCAATGGGATCATTGGAGTGGCTGACCATCCAATAGAGCTAGTGGAACATTGGATGAGTAAGGTGAATATCATGTGGTTGTTTGACCTTAAAACGCAGGTTATTCAATCTTAAAATGCAGGTCCTGGCACGCTTAAAAGCTGAGAGGACAAAAGAATAAAAACTAAACAGGAGGAAATGAAAACTAGACAGTACGATTGGAAATAACTTGCTTTGTACCGTGTTATGAATAAAATTGCTGAGGAGCAGGGAGTAATGCTGACTTTGCAATGTGCAAAACTTGCAAACGTCTAGAACATAGTGTTCAAGGTCAATACTATGTCAGAAGTCACAAGGAGGTGAAGAGAACATCATGTTCGAAGAATCAAAATAAGATAAAAAAAAGAAAGACCAAAGGAAAGAGGTTGAGACATTCTGAGGAGCTGAAGAGATAGCCATAAAAGGTCACAGATATGTCTGTATGCAAATTGGGTAAGGAGGGGCTCAATTGAAGGGGATGAAATGTTAAAATTGAATTGGATGTATAAATGGTGAGGAATTCTTCAAAGGACTTCAGACCAGCTGCTCTCTTCAGTAATGTACATCTGACAGGTGTGTCTTGCTGAATAAATTTGTTCGTCCCCATCGGCTGACTGACCGCTCGTTATTTTGGCTAAGTTTGGTAGTTTGATTTTGATAAGTTTACTGAGTTAATTGATAATGGGAAGTTAAGGGGAAATTGATACAACTCAACATTCATCCTGCGATATGTCTCAGAGGGGGCTCTGAGTTCCGACAGGTTCTTGTGCTGGGTGCAGTGAAGTAGCACATTGCACCAACTCCCCCTCAGGCTTCTCTGGGCTTCTTCATTGTCCTTCTTGTGCGGGACCCATAGGATTCCCTCCAGGGGGCACTGGGGCTTGGGCCTGATATCCTGGGCCCATCCACTGACCTGCCAAATTTACTACTCCTTGTGAGCCTCTCATAGAGGCTGGAGGTCCCCTTAGTCCTCCCATGGGGCCTCCTTGCATCTCATACTGTAAGTGTGGGCATTCCTATTTTATGTGTCCTGGATCATTACAATTCCTGCAGCCTCCTCCACATCCTTCTGTCATCCATGGGTTCCTTTGGGCAGATGTTCTTGCGAACCCTACTCTGCCCGAGCCCCTACCTTGTTGCAATCCTTGTTGCTGTGGGGGATATTAAAGCCCAACAGGATATCCCATCATTCCAGGTGGGCTCTGATACATAACCAGTACTTGGGGTTGCAGCGGTGCAAGATTCACTGCTGGAGCTGGCACTGGACTGAGTGGCTGTCTTCTTCTGCTACTGCTTCTTTTATTATTTCTTTTATTTGTCCTGATAGTATTTCCAACTCCCATTCATTTGAGCATGGAAGAACAGGGTATATTATTGATGAAATTGTATGGTGGTGGCCTTTCTTGTCCCTTCCTTTCCCTTCTCCATTTGTTGTACGATCTCCGGCGTCTTTTCTTCCTTTAACTTTTCTTTTTCTCATTTTTCCTCTCTGGACTTTCTTGTTCTTCTTTCTCAAACCATTCTACAATCTCCATTTCTCTCTTTGTCTTTGCACTGTTGCACTGTTAAATGTACATATAAGAAACAGCTGGAGGACCAATTTGCAACTTATTAGGTCAATTGGCAACATGATTGGGTATAAAAAGAGCCTCTCAGAGTGGCAGTGTCTCTCAGAAGTCAAGATGGGCAGAGGATCACCAATTCCCCCAATGCTGCGGCGAAAAATAGTGGAGCAATATCAGAAAGGAGTTTCTCAGAGAAAAATTGCAAAGAGTTTGAAGTTATCATCATCTACAGTACATAATATCATCCAAAGATTCAGAGAATCTGGAACAATCTCTGTGCGTAAGGGTCAAGGCTGGAAAACCATATTGGATGCCTGTGATCTTCGGGCCCTTAGACGGCACTGCATCACATACAGGAATACTACTGTAATGGAAATCACAACATGGGCTCAGGAATACTTCCAGAAAACATTGTCGGTGAACACAATCCACCGGGCCATTCGCCGTCGCCGGCTAAAACTCTATAGGTCAAAAAAGAAGCCATATCTAAACATGATCCAGAAGCGCAGGCGTTTTCTCCGGGCCAAGACTCCTTTAAAATGGACTGTGGCAAAGTGGAAAACTGTTCTGTGGTCAGACGAATCAAAATTTTAAGTTCTTTTTGGAAAACTGGGACGCCATGTCATCCGGACTAAAGAGGACAAGGACAACCCAAGTTGTTATCAGCGCTCAGTTCAGAAGCCTGCATCTCTGATGGTATGGGGTTGCATGAGTGCGTGTGGCATGGGCAGCTTACACATCTGGAAAGGCACCATCAATGCTGAAAGGTATATCCAAGTTCTAGAACAACATATGCTCCCATCCAGACGTCGTCTCTTTCAGGGAAGACTTTGCATTTTCCAACATGACAATGCCAGACCACATACTGCATCAATTACAACATCATGGCTGTGTAGAAGAAGGATCCGGGTACTGAAATGGCCAGCCTGCAGTCCAGATCTTTCACCCATAGAAAACATTTGGCGCATCATAAAGAGGAAGATGCGACAAAGAAGACCTAAGACAGTTGAGCAACTAGAAGCCTGTATTAGACAAGAATGGGACAACATTCCTATTGCTAAACTTGAGCAACTTGTCTCCTCAGTCCCCAGACGTTTGCAGACTGTTATAAAAAGAAGAGGGGATGCCACACAGTGGGAAACATGGCCTTGTCCCAGCTTTTTTGAGATGTGTTGATGCCATGAAATTTAAAATCAACTTATTTTTCCCTTAAAATGATCCATTTTCTCAGTTTAAACATTTGATATGTCATCTATGTTGAATTCTGAATAAAATATTGAAATTTGAAACTTCCACATCATCGCATTCTGTTTTTATTCACAATTTGTTCAGTGTCCCAACTTTTTTGGAATCGGGTTTGTACATTCAATTGTTCCAAAATGTTTGTGTCCTTTATTTGATTTGATTTGTCTCCCTCTCCCAGTCTCTCAAGCTCCAGTAAATTAATCATGATGAAGTACATTAGAGCTAAGTTTAAGAAAAACCATTCATGAATTAGCAACAGATACAAGGCCATAGTTTTAACACAAACCGTTTTTAACTGTAATTTACTTTTATAAAAAAATAAATGCGTAATCTAATTGAAACCTTCTCCCACCTTCATGACCTTTTATGGAAATGTCTGCTTTTCTGATCCCCCATTATTTTCAGCCTTTGTTAATAAACTATCCTCATATATGAGCTTATTTCCTCAATCTTTGCACATTCAGCTCCAAGACTGCTTTGCAACAGAAATCTCGCAGATTATTCTTGAAGTTTTATTTTTATCTTCTAAGTTTCTACTCTTTAGCTTTAGATCATGCTCTACTTTGCTGTGATAGTATATTGCTTATTTATGCATGGTGTCATGGTCCTCGGCTGCTGTGGTTAGAGCTTTTCTTAGCTACATGTCTGTTAGATAATGTCTAGTTCACATTATAGAGGGAAAAATAGATGTGGTATTAGGTCTGGTAGCCCTGGGTGTTCTTTCTGTGCAAAGTACTGAGTCCTTATTATTTATTACACTATTCTTCAAGCTTGGTAATTTATTTCATTTATGCTGCTATTATAATGCTTACAGTGGTGTGAAAAAGTGTTGGCCCCCTTCCTGATTTCTTATTTTTTTGCATGTTTGTCACACTTTAATGTTTCAGATAATCAAACACATTTAAATATTAGTCAAAGATAACACAAGTAAACACATCATGCAGTTTTTAAATGAAGGTTTTTATTATTAAGGGAAAACTAAATCCAAAACTACATGGCCCTGTGTGAAAAAGTGTTTGCCCCCTAAGCCTAATAACTGGTTGGTCCACCCTTAGCAGCAACAACTGCAATCAAGCGTTTTCAATAACTGTCTGTTATTACAATGAGTCTGTTTGTCACGCCCCGCCCGGGAGTTAACCGCGAGAGGGAGCTCTCGCCCGCCTTTTGAGATTACTTCCGGGTTGCGCCCCGGGCATAAAAGCGGGGTGCACTGTTTGCATGACGCGAAGTATCTTTATGGAGAGTACTGAGCGTTTTCTGGCTGGATTATCTTTTGTGTATGACCTGGACTGTTTACCGTTTACCCCTTTGGATTATCTGTGTTGTTGCTATAATTGGATTACTGACCTCGGACTGTTTATGGACTTTCGTTTCCGCCTTTCGATTTTGGATTATACGCTTGGGATTATTGTTTTCACGTTGCCGAACTCTGTGCCTGTCCCCGACTCCGTCTCTGCTCGTCCCCTATGGCGAATGGATCCGAACACTTCCGCCTCCGGCGGAGCTTCGTCACACTGTTACAGCGCTGTGGAGGAATTTTGGCCCACTCATCTTTGCAGAATTGTTGTAATTCAGCCACATTGGAGGGTTTTCGAGCATGAACCACCTTTTTAAGGTCATGCCACAGCATCTCAATGGGATTGAGGTCAGGACTTTGACTAGGCCACTCCAAAGTCTTCATTTTGTTTTTCTTCAGCCATTCAGAGGTGGACTTGCTGGTGTGTTTTGGATCATTGTCCTGCTGCAGAACCCAAGTTCGCTTCAGCTTGAGGTCACAAACAGATGGCCGGACATTCTCCTTCAGGATTTTTTGGTAGACAGCAGAATTTATGGTTCCATTTATCACAGCAAGTCTTCCAGGTCCTGAAGCAGCAGAACAGCCCCAGACCATCACACTACCACCACCATATTTTACTGTTGGTATGATGTTCTTTTTCTGAAATGCGGTGTTACTTTTACGCCAGACATAATGGGACACAGACCTTCCAAAAAGTTCAATTTTTGTCTCATCAGTCCACAGAGTATTTTCCCAAAAGTCTCGTGTTTTCTGGCAAAACTGAGACGAGCCTTTATGTTCTTTTTGCTCAGCAGCGGTTTTCGTCTTGGAACTCTGCCATGCAAACCATTTTTGCCCAGTCTCTTTCTTATGGTGGAGTCATGAACACTCACCTTAACTGAAGCAAGTGAGGCCTGCAGTTCTTTGGATGTTGTTGTGGGGTCTTTTGTGACCTCCTGGATGAGTTGTCGCTGCGCTCTTGGGGTAATTTTGGTCGTCCGGCCACTCCTGGGAAGGTTCTCCACTGTTCCATGTTTTCGCTATTTGTAGATAATGGCTCTCACTGTGGTTCGCGGCAGTCCCAAAGCTTTAGAAATGGATTTATAACCTTTTCCAGACTGATAGGTCTCAATTTAAAAAAAAAAAGTTAATTCCTTTAACTTTTCTTTTTCTCATTTTTCCTCTCTGGCCTTTCTTGTTCTTCTTTCTCAAACCATTTTACAATCTCCATTTCTCTCTTTGTCTTTGCACTGTTCTCTTTCTTAATTTCTCCCCAGCATTCAATCCTGGATTTCATTTCCTGCACTTCTCCACATCAATTGTTCTCTCTGTGGGCCATTGCAACTCTCCTTTTGTCCGGTCATGCCATTTCTTCATGTATTTTTTTATTTCTTTGTCTGTGTCCATATGTTTTTCCATTACAGTTCCGGCAGATGTGAGAAGACTCTTTCCTTTATCCAATATACAGCCCTGTCTGGCCCTTCTAACACTACATCTTGGACCTGGGTTTCTGTTTGCGGTGGACTATGTCAGATGGGCGTTTATGTGCCTTACTGTTACACTGGTTTCACTGGATTCTTTCTTGTTCGTTCTTCTAGCAGATAACTTTTGTCAATCAATATTTTAATCAATTATCAACCAATATCAATATACTATGGCATTTCTACACCATAACCTGAAATGAATGCTAGCTTAATTTTTTAGTTACTATCAAACATGTGTTGTATATATTTAAACAATAAATCACAAAAAATAAATATAAATGAAATAAATAAAACAACAAAAATAAATAAATAAATAAATAGATAAATAAATAGATAAATAAATAAATAAATAAATATCAATTATTCAGTCAATCAATATTACCATTACTAAGTCTAAGCCTCTTTCCTACTGCACCACCCTTGGTTCAACCTGCCACAATTGCTCTTAGTCCCTCCAGGGGGCACTCCTGTCTTTTCTGGCTTCTGTGTGCGTGTGTGTGTGTGTGTGTGTGTGTGTGTGTGTGTGTGTGTGTGTGTGTGTGTGTGTGAATGAGTGCTGTGTGTTTATGTATATGTGTGAATGATCTGTGTGTATACAGTATTACAATTATACAGCAATAACCTCTCTGCAAACAGTTCTACAGTTCTGCAGTCTACAGAGTGACAGCTCATAGAATCATGATTCTCTGATTCACACATACTGGTGCACACTCTCCCTCTTTCCCCACCTAAAATATCCCCTCTATTTATTCTCATTTTTAAAAAAGATTTTTATAGCTTCTTTAAATTGTATACCTTCTTAGAAATCTCCTCTCTTTGTACTAATTGATAAACATTTGAATTTAAGCGTAGTGCTGAGTTCACTTTCTCATTCACTATGTTTGTCTAAGTGATGCTCTATGTATTAACTTTGTATTGTGAGAATTTAGTTACCTATCTTGCATAAAAAATAGGAAGGAAAAAAAATCTAAATACATATATACACATGTACATACATTTAATTGTTCCGTTTGTGTCCTTTATTTGATTTGATTTGTCTCCCTCTCCCAGTCTCTCAAGCTCCAGTAAGTTAATCATGATGAAGTACACTAGAGCTAAGTTTAAGAAAAACCATTCATGAATTAGCAACAGATACAAGGCCATAGTTTTAACACAAACTGTTTTTAACTGTAATTTACTTTTATAAAAAAATAAATGCATAATCTAATTGAAACCTTCTCCCACCTTCATGACCTTTTATGGAAATGTCTGCTTTTCTGATCCCCCATTATTTTCAGCCTTTGTTAATAAACTATCCTCATATATGAGCTTATTTCCTCAATCTTTGCACATTCAGCTCCAAGCCTGCTTTGCAACAGAAATCTCGCAGATTATTCTTGAAGTTTTATTTTTATCTTCTAAGTTTCTACTCTTTAGCTTTAGATCATGCTCTACTTTGCTGTGATAGTATATTGCTTATTTATGCATGGTGTCATGGTCCTCGGCTGCTGTGGTTAGAGCTTTTCTTAGCTACATGTCTGTTAGATAATGTCTAGTTCACATTATACGGGGAAAAATAGATGTGGTATTAGGTGTGGTAGCCCTGGGTGTTCTTTCTCTGCAAAGTACTGAGTCCTTATTATTTATTTATAAATATTATTATTTTCCTACACTATTCTTCAAGCTTGGTAATTTATTTCATTTATGCTGCTATTATAATGCTTACAGTGGTGTGATTTTCTTATTTTTTTGCATGTTTGTCACACTATCATGTTTCAGATAATCAAACACATTTAAATATTAGTCAAAGATAACACAAGTAAACACATCATGCAGTTTTTAAATGAAGGTTTTTATTATTAAGGGAAAACAAAATCCAAAAATACATGGCCCTGTGTGAAAAAGTGTTTGCCCCCTAAGCCTAATAACTGGTTGGTCCACCCTTAGCAGCAACAACTGCAATCAAGCGTTTTCCATAACTTGCAATGAGTCTGTTACAGCGCTGTGGAGGAATTTTGGCCCACTCATCTTTGCAGAATTGTTGTAATTCAGCCACATTGGAGGGTTTTCGAGCATGAACCTCCTTTTTAAGGTCATGCCACAGCATCTCAATGGGATTGAGGTCAGGACTTTGACTCGGCCACTCCAAAGTCTTCATTTTGTTTTTCTTCAGCCATTCAGAGGTGGACTTGCTGGTGTGTTTTGGATCATTGTCCTGCTGCAGAACCCAAGTTCGCTTCAGCTTGAGGTCACAAACAGAGGGCCCTGGACATTCTCCTTCAGGATTTTTTGGTAGACAGCAGAATTCATGGTTCCATTTATCACAGCAAGTCTTCCAGGTCCTGAAGCAGAAAGAACAGCCCCAGACCATCACACTACCACCACCATATTTTACTGTTGGTGTGATGTTCTTTTTCTGAAATGCGGTGTTACTTTTACGCCAGACGTAATGGGACACAGACCTTCCAAAAAGTTACATTTTTGTCTCCTCAGTTCACAGAGTATTTTCCCAAAAGTCTTGGGGATCATCAAGATGTTTTCTGGCAAAACTGAGACGAGCCTTTATGTTCTTTTTGCTCAGCAGCGGTTTTCGTCTTGGAACTCTGCCATGCAAACCATTTTTGCCCAGTCTCTTTCTTATGGTGGAGTCATGAACACTCACCTTAACTGAGGCAAGTGAGGCCTGCAGTTCTTTGGATGTTGTTTTGGGGTCGTTTGTGATCTCCTGGATGAGTTGTCGCTGCACTCTTGGGGTAATTTTGGTCGTCCGGCCGCTCCTGGGAAGGTTCTCCACTGTTCCATGTTTTCGCTATTTGTAGATAATGGCTTTTCACTGTGGTTCACGGCAGTCCCAAAGCTTTAGAAATGGCTTTATAACCTTTTCCACACTGATAGATCTCAATTACTTTCTCTCATTTGTTTTTGAATTTCTTTGGATCTCAGCATGATGTCTAGCTTTTGAGGATCTTTTGGTCTACTTCACTTTGTCAGGCAGGTCCTATTTAAGTGAGTTCTTGATTGCAAACAGGTGTGGCAGTAATCAGGCCTGGGTGTGGCTAGAGAAATTGAACTCAGGTGTGATAAACCACAGTTAAGTTATGTTTTAACAGGAGGGGGCCCAAAACTTTTTCACACAGGGCCATGTAGTTTTGGATTTAGTTTTCCCTTAATAATAAAAACCTTCATTTAAAAACTGCATGATGTGTTTACTTGTGTTATCTTTGACTAATATTTAAATGTGTTTGATTATCTGAAACATTAAAGTGTGACAAACATGCGAAAGAATAAGAAATCTGGAAGAGAGCCAACACTTTTTCACACCACTGTAAGCTTAAGTAAAACATTCAGAAAAATCTAACATCACATGTTCGGTTTGGTCAAGTGCTTATATGTTAAATAGGCTCTCTACCTGTTTTTTTTTCTTTCTCACCCTACTTACCATCTGAGCATACAGTGCAATAGAAAAACAGCAATATTTTTATATGAATAATAGAATCCATAAGTTACATCTTATTACATCTTCCTGCATTTTTTATCCTACAGTAATGCATTATATTGTACTTTATAGTGTTTATTGTGTGTACAGTCTTACAGCTCCTTTTATTATTGTCATGTATGGCATGGTTATGCTCTGTTGGACCTCTATGGGGCTTCCAGTGGGGGTTTGTTTGTGCCATGTGCTTTTGTTTTGGTTTTGTGCCTTTTTTTCGCTCGTTTGCCCCGCCTCTGTACACCTGTCCTTCATGTCTCACTGATTAGTTCCCCTATTTATATTGGTTTTCTTCCTTGTGTTTTTTGTTGAGTCCTCGTCGTAACGGTGTGCCTTTTTTTGTTACTCAAGGTTTTGTTTTGGAGGTTATTTTTCCCGTCGTTATGGTTTGCCTGTTAGTTCTCGAGTTTTAGTTTTGAATTTATAAATAAACCCTGTTTCATGGCTATCCCTGCACCTTGGGTCTGATTTTCCCTGCCTGGCACCCCATGATCCTGACAACGATACCATCTGAGACACATGAAGCTGACCAAGCACAACTTTTCGAATTACTGCTAAAGCAGAATCGCAGGGAGAAAAGTGCTCTGCCCTCTTCCACATACATGAGCTCACAGATGGCCATGATGGGCTACTGTCAGTATGATTGACAGCAGAAAGAGCCCCTCCCACTCAGAGAGCTCATAACCCCCTGAATGCTTTCTGTTGCTTGGTATCCACTTTAGATCCTTTTACTATTAATGTGATTGTGTTTATTTAAGCTTTTAAAATTGTAAATTTTAGCGACAGCTAAATTTAAATAGCAATTTAATCACAAAGGATCCATCTGGACATGTTCATGGCAGGAAAATGCCACACTTTAATACGATTTCTAATTAAAGGTCAAATTAATCCAAATGCATTACATCATGATGCATCTAGGGATAAATATAAATCCAGGTCCAGCAGCCTCGCTGGTTTTCACGCAGCAGTGGGGATTTGGACACGTCGAGGTCTTCAGCACAGATCAAACAGGGCATGAAGCTTTTGGCACGATGCCTGGGTGTCTGAGAACAATAGCAACCAAGAGGAATGATAAACCACACCAGGTGTAGGAAGAATGTAGAAATCTCAAGCAGCAACAGTTCATCAAAAGGACGATCAGTTCTGTGAAATAAACCATGTTTTTATGGAGTTTTGTTTGAGTGCAAACAGTATTACACACTGTAATGTCTAACATGGACCGTACCAATCCAGATCAGCAGAGGGAACCCTCGCTCCACTGTGCAACTGCTGCTTCCTCTCTTGCCATCTTCACTTCCTGGTCCATTATTTCCTGTTCCATTACCAATATATTGCTGTAAGGGTTTCTGAAAGCGTAATCTTTCCCACATAGCAGGAGAAATTTATATTAATGCTTAAGGTATTTCATGACAATTTTAAAGCCACGCCCTCAACCTTGTATCCTTACAGCCCCACATCCCATAATTTTCATCACTGAAATTATTTCCAGGATTGTGCTCTAAAATTATTTAAAAAATGAAAATAAAATTGAATAAAACACACAGTAGCTGGAATATTTAACTTGTATTTAATATGTATTTGATGTGGTAAAAAGTACTGTAGCCATCATCCATCATTCATTCAGATATCAGACTATAAACGATGCTCTTATTAAACATTTCCACTCACATTTCCCTCAAACATTTGGTCTTGGTGTATCTACGAATTAAAAGCAGCTTGATTTGAAAATGTCTGTCGCAGGAATTGGAGTAAACAAACACGTCTTCATCTAGAGCTCCGGCTGAAGTTATCCGACAATGAAACTGAAATTAAATCTCAATGTTCTGTGTTAAAAAATATTCATAAGGCTTTTTAAAAGCACACATGATATAAAAATGTAATCAAAGTATTCCTTGAGGATTTGTGTGTAATGTTTGTCAAAATGTGATATTTAATTTATATTTTGTAATATGATTAATTTCATTACATGAAGGAGAGAGAGAAAAACACTTAGCAATAATGGGTGATGGAAGGAGTCTCCAGTGTCAGAGCTTTGTAAACATTAGCAGAGTTTACACTTTGTGGGGTTTTTTTCTTGGTCACGTGACAGGCTGAGTTTTTGTTTTATTAACTTCAAGGTCTCGTGAGGGAACGAATGATTACAGCTGCTGTAACGTAAGCAAGATCAGGAGCTATCATGTTTAACCCATTTTAAGTGTAACTATAAATGCATAAAAATTGTGGTCACTCTTTAATAAATTAAAATGGCTGTGATTTGAGGGGAAGAAACCATTAAACGATGTGCTGTTAAAGGAAAATGATCAACTTCAGGGTGGAACAGTAACACTGCTTCATCACACCACACACTTGATTGATTCATTTTCTGTAACACACATGATGACACACACAGCGACTTCATGTTCTTTAGTAGTTTTCATTTTAAGAGCGAGAACTAAGAGAGGCTGGTGAGGGAACGACTGACTGTTACAGCTGCTGTAACATAAGTAGAACTAAGTTAGTTAGCTTCTGTACATTTTCCACATTAAAGAAATTCTGTAATTTGTAAAATATCAACAGATCGAAGTTCAGAGATGAGTTATGTGTGTGTAGTGAGAATTTAATGCTGAAATGTGCTAATTAGTGTTCAGACTTGAGTGCAACTCAGAAGTTACATGAGAGTTATACGGATGTGGGCGGAGTCTGTCTAAAGCCGTTCCTCATTTCTAAGCTTTTCATGAACTTTCATGAAAAGCTAATGATTTGTGTGTGATTTGGGCATCGTTAAGAACATGACAGTTTCATTTAACCACAATGCCACAATGAAATGCATGTTTCTGTAAATACACTCGAGGTCATACGAGACTTTAAATCGCATAAACGTGAATTTTATGTAAAAAAAAAAAAAAAGACATCGAAGGAGATGCATCTGTATAAGAGACGTTACTTATTTTGTGGTGTAAATGTTATTTATGAATTAATTCAGTTTCTCTGTATCAGATGAGCTCTCGGTCAGATTATTCTTCACGTTTCTTTTCCATGAAAGTGCAGCTTTTAAAAACAGTAAATAAAAGTCTGATAAAGTTGCTTACATCCTCCACACATTCCGGATTCATGACCTCGTGGCTTCATTATACATAACTACAGAAAAAAAAAAAGTATAAACTAACAGGCTGTGCTGGATCAAGAGGTATTGTACCGGCTGTGCTGCTAGATGATGAGTGTGGAAGCCATTTTGCGATTACAACAAGTTCTATTCATGCAGTAATATGTCGGTGATAAACTACTAGCATTGCTCTTCTTCTACTAGCATTGCTCTTCTTCTACTAGCATTGCTCTTCTTCTACTAGCATTGCTCTTCTTCTACTAGCATTGCTCGACTGGTCCCACCATCTCTCAGTTTAAGATGTAGGTATACAGCTAGACTCTTCTCTGTTCTTACACCGAGGTGGTGGAATAAACTTCCCCTAGATGTCTGAACAGCTTAGTATACTGTTTGTTTTTATATATAGCTGATGGTATCCTAAATCTGTGACCTACTGAACCAGTGTTAATGTATTCATTGGCAGAGACTTCGAAGCACTTTTGTACGTCGCTCTGAATAAGAGTGTCTGCTAAATGCCAGAAATGTAAATGTAAATGATGATGGAAAACCAGCACAAGTTGTAAAACCACTGAAATTAAATGGAAACTTTGTTATATGGATATGGAAAATTGATATTAACTCTACAATGATTATTTAAACTACTACAAGGTCGATAATTAATTCATACAAGTAATTAACCTGTCAGATGTGTGATTTAGGGATGGCAAGTGCCCCCCCAGCCCCACCCATGTGGCCACGCCCCTGGAGGTGGATGCATGTCTCTGGAGCAGGTTATTCCAGGTGAGCTCAGGTCTCCGTCTGTCCGGTCCATGTCTCCCATCACGATTAATGTATCCTTATAGATTAAATATCCATAATATTTAAGATTTCGAGCTGATCTTCCTCCTTTAGCGCTCCCAGGTGCTTTATTCTGTAAAAAACCCAAAGAACAAGTTTTAAAATCTCAGTTGTAAAACATAAGGCTTTGTTAATTGAGGCTTTATGATTGAGTAGAAAACTCAGTTGTCATGATGCTCTAATATGAGAAGCCTGGAAAGTGTCATAATACAAGATTACATCAACCAAATGACCCGTGACTCAGGGGTCAGTTCAGCTTGACATTGAAACCAGCAGTCTTTATTAAAGCTTAGAGAATAGTGACTTTATAACAAGTGACTTAATGTGACATAAGACTTCATAAATACATCTCGGCCCTCAGATAAAGTTGAAATAACGCCTGTGTCACGTGACATTCAGCTGCCTCAGGTGTTATGCTAATTCCAGCATAAAGACCACTCATCAGACACTCTAAACCAGTTCTGAAACAGGTTAAAACCTGGCCAGCAGGAGCCATCTCTACTCTTTAGGACTGTTTTGAATGCACTGACTGGAATACGTTCAGGGAGGCAGCAACCAACGGCAACTCTATCAACTTGGAGGAGTACACGACATCAGTGACCTGCTACATTGGCAAGTGCATCGATGACGTGACAGTCTCCAAGACCATCACCACACGCTCCAACCAGAAACTGTGAATGACTGCAGAAGTGTGTGCTCTTCTGAAGTTGAGAGACTCCGCCTTCAGAGCCAGGGCTAAGGCGGCCTTAAGAACAGCAAGGGCCAAACTGTCTCAAGCCATCAAAGAGACGAAGCGCACGCACGCCCAGAGAATCCACGGCCACTTTCAAGACAGCGGAAATTCCCGGCGCATGTGGCAGGGCATACAGGTGATCACAAACTACAAGACCACACCATCTGCCTGTGACAGTGACACCTCCCCCCCAGGTGCGCTGAATGACTTCTACACTCGGTTCGAGGAACAGAACAATGTAGCAGCAAGGAAGACCATCCCTCCTCCCAACGACCAGGTGCTCTGTCTTTCCAAGGCTGACGTGAGAGAACTCTATGCAGAGTTAACCAACGGAAGTCTGCTGGACCAGAGTGCTGGATCAGAGTGCTCAGGGAATGTGCAGAACAGCTAGTGGATGTCTTCACTGACATCTTCAACATTTTGTCTATAACTGTTTGGTTTGGCTCAGCTACAAAATCAGACATCAGAAGACTACAGAGAATGATTCGGACTGCTGAAAGGATTATTTGTGCCCCTCTGAGTGAGGAAAAGGGCTCTGAAAATCACTCTGGACCCCTCACATCCAGGCCATCTCCTTTTTGACCTTTTGCAATCTGGCCGACGCTACAGAGCAGCAGCTACCAGGACAGCCAGGCACAAGAACAGTTTCTTCCCCCAGACAATCTACCTTTTGAACAGTTGAATGTTCCCAACATTGGGCAATAAAAAAAAAAAAAAAAAAAAAATGGCAATAATCTCATATTTATTTGTTACCACATCCCTACATCTCAACTCATTCTATTCTATTCTGTACATACAAATTACTTTATTTTCCTATTTAAATATGTGTATTTTTATTTCTCTTTTTGTTGTTGTTATTCGTATTGTTGTTGTTGTCTCTGTGCACTGGAGCTTGTGACACTAACACAAATTCCTTGTATGTGCAAACATACTTGGCAATAAAGCTCTTTCTGATTCTGATTCTGATTTCCCTGAGCAGCGCCGTTGTTCCTACGTGCCTCAAGTCAACGGCCATTGTCCTCGTGCCGAAGAAGTCTACAGTTTCATGCCTCAATGACCATCGTCCCGTTGCACTCACACCCATCGTGATGAAATGCTTCGAGAGGCTTGTTATGAGGCACATCAAGACCCAGCTACCACCCTCACTGGATCCCTTGCAGTTTGCGTATCGTCCTAATCGCTCCATGGACGATGCCATCACCACAACCCCCCATCTGTCCCTCACACACCTGGACAATAAGGACACATATTTACAAATGCTGTTCATAGACTTTAGTTCAGCATTCAACACAATCATGCCTCAGCACCTGATTGAGAAACTGAGCCTGCTGGGTCTGAACACCTCCTTCTGCAACTGGATCCTGGACCTCCTGACAGGGAGACCTCAGTCAGTCAGAATCGGGAACAGCACCACCACACTGAGCACTGGAGTCCTTCAGGGCTGTGTGCTCAGCCCACTGCTGTTCACTTTACTGACACACAACTGTGCAGCAATACACAGCTCCAACCACATCATCAAGTTCGCTGATGACATGACCGTGGTGGGCCTCATCAGCAGGAATGACAAGTCAGCGTACAGAGAGGAGGTGCAATGTCTAACAGCCTGGTGTAAAGCCAACAGCCTGTTTCTGAATGTTGACAAGACAAAAGAGATGGTTGTTGACTTTAGGAGAGCACAGAGTGACCACTCTCCGATGTTCATCAACGGATCCCCTGTGGAGATTGTCAAGAGCACCAAATTCCTTCGTGTACATCTAGTGGAGAAATACACATGGTCACTCAACACCACCTCCATCACCAAGAAAGCCCAGCAACGCCTCTACTTTCTGCGGAGGCTGAGGAAAGCCCATCTACCTCCCCCCATCCAAACCATGTTCTACAGAGGGACCATCGAGAGCTTCCTGAACAGCTGCATCACTGCCTGGTTTGGGAATTGCACCGTCTGCAAGATGCAAGACCCTGCAGCGGATATTGAGGACAGCTGAGAAGATCATTGGAGTCTCTCTCCCCTCTATCATGGACATGTACACCATACGCTGCATCCGCAAAGCAAACAGCATTGTGGATGACCCCACACACCCCTCACACACACTCTTCACTCTCCTGCCATCCGGAAAGAGGTACCGAATTCGGGCCCTCGCAACCAGACTGTGTAACAGTTTCTTTCCACAAGCCATCAGGCTTCTTAACACCCAGAACTGAACTACCAGCTCTCTCTCTCACTCACACACACACACACACACACACACAACACACGACACACACACTCACACACACACACACACCTGTATGAACAGACTCTCAATATAATGTATTTTCTATTTGCACAACCTCAACTGCTGTTAATGACTATTTTTAACTGCTGCCAACACATTTTGCACACTACAAATGGTCATGCTGCTATGCATTACAAACATATATGTAATGCACATCATCAACATTGCACATGTTTTGTGTTCTGTATTGTGTTCTTTTTGTACTTGTCTTGACTGTTTGCACCTGTTTGCACAGTTTGCACTTTATGTAGCTAGAACAAACTTCTGTCCTAGCTCTATGTTGTTGTTGTTTCAGTTTTGTAATTACATGTTGTATGTTGTTTATGTAGCACCAGGGTGCTATGTACTGTGTCAGCTATATGTGGTTGGAATGACAATAAAAGCTTCTTGACTTGACTTGATTTGTTATGCCAACTTTATGTTGAATAATTAACAACTACGCTCGTAATAACAGACGATGCTTGTTGTTATAAGTCATTTCTGGCATTTGGCAGACGCTCTTATCCAGAGCGACGTACAAAAGTGCTTTAGTTCTCAGTCAATGAATACATTAACACTGGTTCAATAGGACACAAACTTGGGATACCATTAGCCTAAACTGACTTGGATTTTTTTATTTTATTTATTTTTTAAACTTTGCAACATAATACATAAACAGGGAAAAATAAGAGCTAGTGTAAGTACTTCAGGAAGAGGTAAGTCTTCAGTTGCCGTTTGAAGACGGTCAGAAACTCGGCCGTACGGATACCTAGGGGAAGTTCGTTCCACCGCCTCGGTGCCAGAACAGAGAAGAGTCTAGATGTATACCTACCTTTTTCCCTGAGAGATGGTGGGACCAGTCGAGCAGTGCTAGTGGATCTGAGTGAGCGAGGTGCAGTGCGAGGAGTGATGAGAGCTTTGAGGTAAGATGGCGCTGGTCCATTCTTGTCTTTGTAGGCAAGCATTAGTGTTTTGAATCTGATGCGTGCAGCTACCGGAAGCCAGTGGAGGGAACACAGCAGTGGGGTGGTGTGGGAGAACTTAGGCAGGTTGAAAACAAGTCATGCAGCTGCATTTTGGATCATTTGCAGTGGGCGAATTGCGTTCAGAGGTAGACCTGCCAGAAGAGAGTTGCAGTAGTCCAATCTCGAAATGACCAGAGACTGAACAAGCACCTGAGTAGCCTGTGTGGAAAGAAATGGCCGAATCCTTCTGATGTTGTACAGAAGAAACCGACATGAGCGTGTCACATTAGTGACATGGGAGGAAAAGGATAGTTGATTGTCCATGGTTACCCCAAGGTTGCGAGCAGTGGTGTCGGAGAAATTTTAAGGTTAATTTTATGCTTACTTTTAACATAACAATACTCTGCTTAAAATAGTATATTCTTACAGTATTCAAGTATATCCTTACAGTGTTCAATTATAACTTAAGAGCAGGCTTTGCTTGAGGCAAAAGTATGATAATCAAGCATAACTATAGAAGTATTGGCATGCTAGTGTAATAACCCCACTGAGGTTGGAAAGAGGGAAAAGAGATCTATTAGAAGCATTGGAGATTGCAGGTTGGTCAGTTGGCCTATCCAATGGGATCATTGGGTTGGTTGACCGGCCATTTGAGCTAATGGGAAATTGGATGAGCATGGTGCATATCCTGTGACTATTTAATCTTAAAACGCAGACTATTTAATCTTTAAATGCAGGTTATGAAACACTTAAAGGCTTAAAGCCCAAGATTTGCACCGAGATTGAAGAAAAACAAAAATAAAAACTAGACAAAAGAGGAAATAGACTAGACAGTGTGGTTACAGGGACAGTTGAACAGATTGCAAACAAGACACAAAATAACGCTGAGGTGCGAGAACATGTAACCGCAACGCTTGCTTTGCGCTGAGCTAGGTAAATAAAATGCAGAAGAACATAATGCTGACTTTGCAATGTGCGGTTACCCAAACTTGCAAACGTTTAGAAAAGGTCAATACTATGTCAGAAGTCACAAGGAGGTGAAGAGAACATCGTGTTCAAAGAATCAAAAAGTTCTAGGAAAGAGGTCGAGACATTCTGAAGAGATGAAAAGGCCACCGATAAGTCTGTATGCAAATTAGGTAAGGAGGGGCTCAAATGAAGGGGATGAAATGTTTAAACTGAATTGGAAATAAATGTGTATAAATAGTATTCAGACCAGCTGCTCTCTTCAGTAAAAACATCTGACAGGTGTGTCTTGCTGAATAAAGAATTTGCTTCTTCCCATCTGCAGACAGACTGCTCATTATTTTGGCTAAGTTTTGGTAGTTTACTGAATTTCATTTTGATAAGTTTACTGAGTTAATTGATCATGGAAAACTAAGGAGAAATAGATACAAACTCAACACGGAGGGGACTCTGAGTTCCGACAGTGGCTGAAGGGGAAATCATGGAGTTGTTCAGAGATATCGCAAGTCTTTATATATATTTATAAATATAGGTTTATTCTGTATCAGGGCATATGCAGGTGTTCTTTAGCTTTCTGAATAAAGCGTTACAGTGTCATCTAAAAAAACACTGAAGTGGTTGGAAGGTTATTGCAAAGAAGCCAAAGTGTTGATTTTTATTGTATATGTGTACACCCAGTCTCCGGTCTCACACACACACACACACACACCACATACACCACACACAGCACTTGAGTTATACCACCTACTATCTATGAGACCAATAAGCTTTTCCTGTCTACATATCACAGAGTTTCTCAAACTGACACAGTTTCCTGCATCATCATCATCATCATCATCATCATCATCATCATCATCATCGTTCTTCACTTCAGATCACAGAACAACATCACATCACACTGTTTGATTTGAATAAGAACTAGATAACGGATCCAGATTTTGCTGTGCTGTAATTGTGTGTGTGTGTGTGTGTGCGTGTGTGTGTGTGTGTGTGTGTTTGTGTGAGACCGGAGACTGGGTGTACACATATGGAAAACGCCCAGGAAAGTACTACTAACAATAATCAGTCACGGATTTGCTGGTTTTCGGAGGAGAAATGGAAAAATGACGTCCTCTGTAACAGGAACAGGGAAGTCAAGGATGGAATGATGTTCCTCCACCATGCTCTCCTGAGATAAGTAGATGACGTATTTACCTCGAATTTTGGAGGATGTAGAAGTACTCAAACTAAAAAATTTCTCCTTGATGTCTATGAAATATGACAGACCAAACTGTGAAGAAAGGAATCTTTTAGGAAAGTGTGTGAGTTTAATTACTGTTGTTGCTTTACATACAGTCTCTACCGATCCCGAGGCATCCAGAGATTGTGCCAGCTCCAGTTGTGTTCCGTTTCATTTCAGTGAGAACAGGCCATCCTTGCGAGGATTCCGAGTTCACTTCTGCTTCATGAAGATTTCGGACATTTGAAGAGAAGATGCCAACCCCATGAGGACTTTGAGGACAACAACCTCCTAATCAATACCCAAAATAACATTCTACATAAGCTGTATCTCCATCATGGAGCATCTGGAGGAGTTGGTGTTAAACCTATAATGAACTCAGATGTTGAGCTAATATATGAATTGCTCAGGAGCTCCAACTCCAATTGACTGTATGACTGTAGATAGGACATTATATATAATCACACTCTCTGGTGTCACCAAATGAGGATGGTTCCTCTCAAGGTTTCTTTCTCTTATCATCTAAGGGAGATTTTCTTCCCATAGTCGCCTCAGGCTTGCTCATTAGGGATTAATGCAAATACACTATATTGCCAAAAGTTTTGCCATATTACATGAATGTAATATGGAGTTGTCCCGCCCTTTGCAGCTATAACATCTTTAACTCTTCTGGGAAGGCTTTCCACAAGGTTTAGGAGTGTGTTTATGGGAATTTGACCGTTCCTCTAGAAGTACATTTGTGAGGTCAGACACTGATGTTGGACGAGAAGGTCTGGCTCGCAGTCTCCGCTATGGGGTTGAGGTCAGGACTTGCAGGACAGTCAAGTTCCTCCACACCAAACTCACTCATCCATGTATTTATGGACCTTGCTTTATGCACTGGTGTGCAGTCATGTTGGGAGAACTTGAAATTGAAAAATTGTCCAAAATGTCTTGGTACACTGAAGCATTAAGAGTTCCTTTCACTGGAACTAAGGGGCTGAGCCCAACCCCTGAATTCAGTGATTTGGAGGGGTGTCCCAAAACTTTTGGCAGTACAGTGTAAATTTGAATATAAGTAACGTTTTGTTCTATATTTATGTTCTGTAAAGCTTCTTTGAGACAATGTCCATTGTTAAAAGTGCTAGACAAATAAAACTGAACAAATAAAAAAAATGACCCTGATTTTTGTTTAATAGAAATTGAGGCTTAGATGTTAAACAAATATTACTGAATAACCAAAACAATCAGAACTAATAACTGTTTTTAGGTTTTAGAACATAAGGCATTTTCCACTATTCTGGAAGGAATAATATTTTTAGAAAATGAAGTAGGCAGTTGTTAGCATGTTCGCCTCACACCTCCAGCGTCCTGGGTTCGAGTCTTGCTCCCGCTCACTGTGTGTGTGGAGTTTGCATGTTCTCCCAGTGCTTGATGGGTTTCCTCCCACAGTCCAAATACATGCTTCTAGGCTGATTGAAGTCTCTAAATTGCCCGGAGTGTGTGTGTGCCCTGTGATGGGTTGGCACTCCGTCCAGGGTGTATCCTGCCTTGATGCCTGATGACGCCTGAGATAGGCACAGGCTTCCCGTGACCCGATGATAGATCGGATAAGCGGCAGACAATAGAAATGGAATATGAATAATAGAAAGTGCATTACATAGCTTCTTTAAAGCCTTTTGTTGGTTGTGCAATGTAATCAGGAATCTATTTTCATAATACATTTAATTAAATTTTATTCTTGCTAAGTGAACAAAACATTTTAGATTCAAACATATATTTCCCAACAACAACAAAAAATAATGTTGTCAGCAATGAACCCTGCCCTCACACTGGCTTACAAACGTCTCACTGCTGATCGTCCGCATGCTGTCATTTAACCTCTTAAAGACAAATCGTAAAATCTCATGAGTGATTTAGATGTTTCAGACACACAGCAGTTTCACATTAAACAGATGAACTTTTTACATGATTTAAATCAAATAAAAAAAAGCAGAAAGTATCATCAGTAAATTATGACTGAATAAGAATAATGTACACTGCTTACAGGCTGAGCTGTTATTCTTACTCCAATACAGAGATTGTTATATGGGAATTTATGGTGAGGCCATGGTTTATGGAAGGAATAGTTCCTGTATAGTATTTGAAAAGCTATACTTAGCCGTAGCCCGTTCATAGCTTTTTGAACCACTGAACCAAATGTTTGAGCATTATAGTTCATGGCTCTGAGATGACATCTGAGTGTAACGGTACATTCCTCACTCAAATATTATTTGTTCTTCGCTGTCAAATGAATACACGCCATAAAATGTGATTGGCTTAGAGCAAAAGTGACAGGAGGTCATGCCAATCAATGCCATCAAGTAGGTGGGACATCCGTCTGTTGCTGTCAGTTCGCGGAAGCTGGAACCAGAACCAGTACCATAAAACATGACAGATACACAAAAAAGGAAATATTTATAAATATTTCATCATTAAGGAGAAACAGTCTATGTGTATGATATAATGTATAAACTCGATGTGATAAAAAAAATCCCATGTCCGAATCATTTGTTTATCGCACATTCCTACAATTTCTGAGATGTATTTTATGACAAACGGAGTGGAGAAAATGGATACAAACGCAGCTCGAAGCTTTAATCAAGTCAAAACAGGCGAGTCAAAACAGGCGCTGGTCAGATGATGAACAAACAGAATGTTCTGTTCAGACCCGTGAAACCGGAAACAGGCAAAAATCAAATAACAGCAACAATCCAGGGCAAAATGGTGTGGCAGAGACCTGAGTTTAATTATTCTAACTTAATATATTTTAAAAAGAAGTTATTTAACATTGAAACAAATGTGAAATTCATATTCTGTACAAAATTGTAACCTCTTGATTATTCAATCAAACTGAATTGAAAATACTGAGAAATCTCTGAGAAAACAGAACAATGGCAGCAGCTCAGTGGGTAAAATGCTGGACTAAAGAAAAGGTTTTGAGATATAATCCCACTCTCTGTGTTTATAATGATTTATAATCCCACTCTCTGGTGTTTATAATGATTTATAATCCCACTCTCTGTGTTTATAATGATTTATAATCCCACTCTCTGGTGTTTATAATGATTTATAATCCCACTCTCTGGTGTTTATAATGATTTATAATCCCACTCTCAGTGTTTATAATGATTTATAATCCCACTCTCTGGTGTTTATAACGATTTATAATCCCACTCTCAGTGTTTATAATGATTTATAATCCCACTCTCTGGTGTTTATAATGATTTATAATCCCACTCTCAGTGTTTATAATGATTTATAATCCCACTCTCTGGTGTTTATAATGATTTATAATCCCACTCTCTGGTGTTTATAATGATTTATAATCCCGCTCTCTGTGTTTATAATGATTTATAATCCCACTCTCAGTGTTTATAATGATTTATAATCCCACTCTCAGTGTTTATAATGATTTATAATCCCACTCTCTGTGTTTATAATGATTTATAATCCCACTCTCAGTGTTTATAATGATTTATAATCCCACTCTCTGTGTTTATAATGATTTATAATCCCGCTCTCTGGTGTTTATAATGATTTATAATCCCACTCTCAGTGTTTATAATGATTTATAATCCCGCTCTCAGTGTTTATAATGATTTATAATCCCGCTCTCAGTGTTTATAATGATTTATAATCCCACTCTCAGTGTTTATAATGATTTATAATCCCGCTCTCAGTGTTTATAATGATTTATAATCCCGCTCTCAGTGTTTATAATGATTTATAATCCCACTCTCTGTGTTTATAATGATTTATAATCCCGCTCTCAGTGTTTATAATGATTTATAATCCCGCTCTCAGTGTTTATAATGATTTATAATCCCACTCTCTGTGTTTATAATGATTTATAATCCCACTCTCAGTGTTTATAATGATTTATAATCCCGCTCTCAGTGTTTATAATGATTTATAATCCCGCTCTCTGGTGTTTATAATGATTTATAATCCCGCTCTCTGGTGTTTATAATGATTTATAATCCCGCTCTCTGGTGTTTATAATGATTTATAATCCCGCTCTCTGGTGTTTATAATGATTTATAATCCCGCTCTCAGTGTTTATAATGATTTATAATCCCGCTCTCAGTGTTTATAATGATTTATAATCCCACTCTCTGTGTTTATAATGATTTATAATCCCGCTCTCAGTGTTTATAATGATTTATAATCCCGCTCTCAGTGTTTATAATGATTTATAATCCCACTCTCTGTGTTTATAATGATTTATAATCCCACTCTCAGTGTTTATAATGATTTATAATCCCGCTCTCAGTGTTTATAATGATTTATAATCCCGCTCTCTGGTGTTTATAATGATTTATAATCCCGCTCTCTGGTGTTTATAATGATTTATAATCCCGCTCTCTGGTGTTTATAATGATTTATAATCCCGCTCTCTGGTGTTTATAATGATTTATAATCCCACTCTCTGTGTTTATAATTATTTATAATCCCGCTCTCTGTGTTTATAATTATTTATAATCCCGCTCTCTGTGTTTATAATGATTTATAATCCCGCTCTCTGGTGTTTATAATGATTTATAATCCCGCTCTCTGGTGTTTATAATGATTTATAATCCCACTCTCAGTGTTTATAATTATTTATAATCCCGCTCTCTGTGTTTATAATGATTTATAATCCCGCTCTCTGGTGTTTATAATGATTTATAATCCCGCTCTCTGGTGTTTATAATGATTTATAATCCCACTCTCTGGTGTTTATAATGATTTATAATCCCACTCTCTGTGTTTATAATGATTTATAATCCCGCTCTCTGGTGTTTATAATGATTTATAATCCCGCTCTCAGTGTTTATAATGATTTATAATCCCACTCTCTGTGTTTATAATGATTTATAATCCCGCTCTCAGTGTTTATAATGATTTATAATCCCGCTCTCAGTGTTTATAATGATTTATAATCCCGCTCTCTGGTGTTTATAATGATTTATAATCCCGCTCTCTGGTGTTTATAATGATTTATAATCCCGCTCTCAGTGTTTATAATGATTTATAATCCCGCTCTCAGTGTTTATAATGATTTATAATCCCACTCTCTGTGTTTATAATTATTTATAATCCCGCTCTCTGTGTTTATAATGATTTATAATCCCGCTCTCAGTGTTTATAATGAGAACTAAATTCAGAACTAAATTTACAAATAATTTACTCGCCCCCTTGTCATCCAAAATGATCATGTCTTTCTTTCTTCAGTTGTGAAGTAAAATTATTTAGAGGAAGAAGGCTCTTATCTAGCGAAACGATCAGTCATTTTCTTAGAAAAATTAAAAATTGTATACTTTTTAACCACAATAGCTTGTCCAGCACTAGCTCTGGGATGTGCGTCCGCACGTTTGGAAGGTCACGCGTGACATAGGCGGAACTACAGACCCAGTATTTACTATTGTTTGGCTAGATAAGAGCCTTCTTTCCTCGGCTGGGATCGTTTAGAGCTCTTTGAAGCTGCATTTAAATTGCATTTTGGAAGTTCAAACTCCCAGGCACCATAGAAGAAGAAGAAGAAGCCTTTATTATCGCCACACATACATTACAGCCCAGTGGAATTCTTTTCTTCGCATATCCCAGCTGATGACGTTGGGGTCAGAGTGCAGGGGCAGTTTATGATTCTGCTCCAGGGGAGCTGTGAGGGTTAAGGGCCTTGCTCAATTGCTCACCAAGCCCAACAGTGGAGTTTGGTGGTGCTGGGGCTTGAACCCCGATCAACAACCCAGAGCCTTAACCACTTGAGCCACCACTGCCCCACATTAAGTCCACTATATGAAGAAAACTGAAGTGTTTTCCTCAACAAAAAAAAAATACAAAAACCATAATTTCTTTATGAGTGAAGAAAGAAAGACATGAACATCTTGGCTGAGCAAATTATTTGTAGATTTTTGTTCTGGAAGTGAACTTCTCCTTTAATGTTAAATGTGTAACTATGTAGTGTTGGGAGTTTTCTGTTAAACGAATTGTTCCAACAAACTTTTATTTGTTTTATTGAATTGGTATAAACGGATCTGGAAAAATTAATTACTTGCATTATTTTACTTTTATGTACTTCATCTTTATTTTGTTCTGCAAAACAAGGGAAAAATATGAAATTTTGTTTATAATGAATATTTTGAGTTCGTTCTGTGAGTGATGTCATTGGTGATGGACCGGTCGCGGTCTCAGAACAGCCTGTGACTGGAGAGAGTCAGGTATGTCTTTGAAGTGCTCTGCAATAAAGAGCGAAAATATGCTGTACTAAGATCAGTTTTGAGATGATATTAATTCTAGAAGTGTCATAAAATCGTAACAAGTTTATGTATGCATTTTTCGCCAGGGGTTTAATGTATTTTCTGAGTTTTATAAAACACACGTGTTTGTTTAACGTTGCGGCCCGCCCGCCATATTGAAGCGCAGCGTTTTCACTGTTAAAAAGTTTCTCCACTTATAGCTTTGGAGGGTTGAGTCTGTGGAAATGTCATTTAATGTAGTGAATGTGTGCAGCTGTCACTTTGATTTTAAAATGCATGTTTATAGCCATATTGTGTGACCTGTTTACTAGTTGAATTGCAGTTGCTGTTTGAGAGGGCAGTATTTAACATATTTTCTCACACATCCTTCAGCTGGAAAACAGTGAACCTGAAGGCGTGTGTGTTGATTGTCTGTCCTCTGTTAATAAACTGCAGGTATGTTCAACAACAACAAAAATCCACTCTACGATCTAACGAATTGAGACATTTTGGCTATAATATTAATGCAAATGAATGCACTGTTGCTGTACTTTTATTTTTATAATTTAATTGATGTTTTGTGTAATGTGAATTTTTGTTTTATGAGTGAAACAGAAATATTGGTTTCGAGACTTTATTGTATTGAATGCTCTCTCAGAACAGCCTGTGACTGGAGAGAGTCAGCTGGAAAAGAGTGAACCTGAAGGCGTGTGTGTTGATTGTCTGTCCTCTGTTAATAAACTGCAGACGCTGTTCCTCCAAAGAGCCTGGTGTCAGTGGTTCATTTGTGGTGCTGGGTGAAATCCACTACAACTATTAAAATAAAATCTCCTCCTATTCTGCTTAAGGTTTCAGAAAAGACTAGAGCCCAACCTGATTCACACACACACACACACACACACACAGAAACACAATGGGGTTTAGAGGTCATTAAGTTAGAAGGAAAAATGAAATAATGGTTACAGGATGTGAGCTCGATCACATCCCTTAAGAGGTGGAGTACGGTTTCCGAATTGAGGAAAATATGATATGAATATGAAAATAAACAGTCATGATTCTGTAGTAAAACACTCAGCAGCAAGGGGGTGAGATGAGGTGGAGTTACTGTTCACACCCTGAAGCTTATCAGTGTACCAAAGTGCACAGTTCCTGGAACACCTGCAAAATTTCACTGTTATAGCAGCGATAAACGACCATTCGTTCACCAGCTTCTACTATTTTCTCTCTGTTGAAGTTAAGAAGACAAAAAAAAATGCAACGTGTCACGGTAGAGAGAAACTCCTCTGTCCTGAAGATAAACAGGGAAAAAAAAAAAAGTGTACCAGAATTTAATGGCGCTGTAAATCTCAGTCGATCCACGGAACTCATAATCGAACTGGTGAAATTGTTTAAAGATTCTTCCTGTGTCAGCATTCCTGTCACCACACACACACACAGAGTTATTTTAGGAATCACAATAACAGCAGCTGAACCCAGGTACCCACCTTTATGCTTCTTCTGAACTCCAGAGTGACGTTTCCTTTTAACACAGAAATCAGAGCAGATTCATTTCAAAGCTCTGAGTGACTGACTCTAACACACAAGGACACGAGTCCAGCTGTGGAGAATCACTGAAATCACACCAGAGCACTAAAGGTCAGTCTCTCATAGAGCCATGCAGGAAAAATGCGCTCTGTGACCCGATTCCCAAACCCGTCCTCCCAGAACCACTTTATAATACACAGAACAAACGTCATGAACCATCAGACTGTTTACTGAGACCCCGGATAAAGACCATAATGTGTTTGTGTGTGTGTGTGTGTGTGTGCTATCTGGGTCTGTGTATCTTTTGGTCATTGAACAACCAAAATGATTTTTAATCATCTATTAATAATTAAAAACAAAACAGAAGAATGTTTTTTTTTTGCAATAATACGCATTACATGTATTAAACAAAAAGACACATCACCCTTTTACACACACACACACACACACACACACACACACACACACACACACACACACATACTATTTAGCCACTAATAAGGCTCGACTCTCTCTCGCTCTCTCCATCCCTCTCTCTCTCTCACACAAACACACACACACACACACTCACACAACGGAATTTGAGGTTGTGAAAGCCAACACTAAGGAAAAAATTGTTTCTAGTTTGATCTGATTCATGTTCATTTCACACAGATCGCATATTAATACCAACTTAGCGTGACTGAACAGTTACGTCTGCATTGTTGTCTGTTACCATGACAACAGAGACACACCCGGTGTTTCCCCTGCTACCGTATAGACAAACAATGATGGACACACCTAATTCATTACTAAATCAGATTTGACACACTAGATAGGAACTAAATCTTGACCAAATTATGTAAATAAAAATTCAATGGCCAAAAGGTACACTGACCTACCAGGAATGTCATTGGTGATTTACAAGGAAAACTTGTGTAAATATCGAGGAAGTAATATTTCATATTTTAAGGCTTTTTGTATGCATCTGGCTTCAGTGGCCCTCACCTGGATTCTGTAGATGTGTACCTGGACTTCACTCTCTTGCATCACTTCTGTCTTTATTTAACAAGAACTTCTCCTGATTGATTCTGCTTCACTTCATGGAGACATTTAAACCTTAATTACCTCCAAAAACTGTTTCAGCTTGCGTGCTGACTTTCTGCTTTAACATAAAAATAGTAACACAGTAAAGTTGTGTTTTGTGCCAGAGTGAGTACAGGAATGTCAGATCCTTCACACTTCCTGTATTCGTCTGTTTCTCGCTTCTGAATCGGTTAGAACACATCAGGGGTCCATTCTAACTCTGAGGACTGAGACTGAGAGCTACTTGTTTTAGGAAATGATCCAGAAATCAGAGACAAATGAAACAGGATGTTGACCCTGTGGAGCATGGGCTTTCTCCTGTCATTGTTAATGTCACTGTGTTAAGAGATTAATAGTACACACACACACACACACACACACTCTTGCCTCAGGCTTGCTCATTAGGGATAAAATAGTAACTTAACTTTAAACTTTATAATTTTTTTACTATGTTTCTATACTTCTGTAAAGCTGCTTTGAGACGATGCCCATTGTTAAAAGCGCTATACAAATAAATGGAATTGAATTGAACGTACCATTACTGCGCAGAACACACTTCCACAGGCAGACACACATGCAGATGATCAGCAGGAAGGCCACCGCAGTCACCGAGATCAGGATGGTCAGCGCTGTTCCAACTGAGAGACACGATCCAGTTATTCATCTCATTTTAATTCAAATAAACTAAAACACAACACATCCTCATATACCGAAGGCTTATGCGTATAAAACTTATCAAGGGCGGACCTAAGAAGTGCATACATTCACATTTGTATTAAAAACAATGGAATCATTTTGCTCGTTTTGCTGAGAAACCTTTATGTAAATTGTACATTTTTTCTTAAATCTGACTGAACACATGTTCCTAGTTTTCAGTGTGTGTATTTCAGTAATGTAGATGAGAAATCTCTTCATATTCTCTCACTAACATGACTCACATGACTCTTAACCAACTCTCTGTCCAATCACAGCCCTCGGCTGCACTCGGGGCGTGGCTAGTGTCTGTGAGGTGAAAAAGCACTAGCAGAATTTTTAACAGCCATTAACCTATAAGCACATTGTTTCTTCTTTTCTACTGCACTGACGGGGAGCTCTGTATTGTGTCATTTTCTTTTTCTTCTATTACAGAGTGGGAAAAAATGGCTCCATGTTTGACTTTTGTTAGCAAAATGCTAGCTAGCTAGCTAACTGTGCTGATTGAGGTATATTGACCTTATAAGAGTGAACTGTAGAGTCTGTGTTGTAGATTTAAGTAAACATGTCTGTGAACATGTTGATTGCTCTAAAATGAATACTCACAAATATACAGTTTAACTCATTTAAAGGTTTTGTTTACTGCTAATGCTCCGAGAGGCCATTTTGAACTGACATCACTTGCTGAACTCGGGGTTGAGGATTTCCTGAGCTGGAATTGTAAGTTAAAGGGGTGTTTTTTTTTTTTTTACTATTTATTGTTATTGTTTTATTACAACCTTTAGCCGAATACAGCATTACCTGACCACGCCCCTTTTTTCTAGAAGCTTTATACAGCACGATGAATAATCATCTATGATTAGACTGCTGTGTAAAAATATTCTCTATGACAGAGCACTTCTTTTTCCACTGTAGATTTATTACTATGTAGTGACAAATTCTGGGACATGTTATGAAGAATTTCCACATTTCAGCAGAGACCTGTGTGTGTGTGTGTGTGTGTTTAACATCGGTCTCTCTCTAAAACCTTCCTCTGTGAGAAACATTTTGAGATGTTTTCTTGGCATTAAAGCACCAGATGATATTCATTCCTGCTTTAGCAGCTGCAGCGTGAGAATGCGGTCAGGAAAAATAGGGGGGAAGAACGATGAGCTCTCGAAATTGTAGCCAGTGGGCATGTGGTAGCAAGTAGATCATTTTATAATAATCCTACCTGCTAAAATACTTTATGTTCGCAGAAAATAACAAATCAGAATGCTTTTGAGCTGAAAAAGTGTCTCATTAGTGTAACCATGACAACACTTTTACCAGTCCTAGCTCGTATTAGCTAACGAACTAGCCTAGTCCACCAAAAACAAGCAATTCTACCATGTGTGTGTTTTAATCAAGCTAAATGTAACACTGAAGTTCCCATCAGCACCAACTTCAACATCCTCCTGAGATTCCACTCTAACTGGTTTATGTTAATACTGCGGAACCTGATCACGCTTGCTCTACACCATTCAATCTAGCCATGTGAACTAAACATAATATTCTTTTAAACTTAACCGAACACGTTACTTGTTCTCAGTGTGCGCTCTCGATTAGAGTCGTTATTATCAGTAAAGCAGGTGAAATAAAACTAAAGAAAATTGGAGAAATTAAATCATTTCCATTCATAAATCTCTTCATATTCTCTCACTAACACGACTCACCTTTTAACCCACTGTCTGTTTTTCTTGCTTGCCCCCTGAGCCGCGACCTGATCGGTCATGAGATTAAAAATAACCCTCAATGTTATTCAGAGCTTCCTGAAGGTTTGTGTGTGAAATATGCTGGTAGTTGAGGAAAGAAAAACAGGCTAATGGCTCAGTCCTTCAAGAGAACTTCTGATACTTCAAGAGACACACGATACACACCAACTTGCTTCAAAATTATGAAACGGTTAATTTTACATTTCATCTTTCACAGAGACGTGTCTCATAACATGGATTTAATCATTTTGGCTCAACAGGCCTCACCCCCTTTCTCCTATTGCCTCACATGTGGTTGTCTCAGAGTATGCTTGAGCAAACATTATTATTTATTTATTATTATATTTCATTTAATTGTTTTATTCATTAACACATTGTACCTTTTTACATCAGTGGCAAGAGATAGATTTTAGTTTACACATTCTATGATTGCTGTTTGCTACAGGTTAAAAAGTTCCACTCACTCTTGGTGTTCATCGACACAGAGATGGCCGACTCCAGGCCTTTGTGGTGGACAAGACATTTGACAGAGACATCCTTCAGCAGGCTGGCCTGCACCATGAGCGTGCTGATGACCAGTGTCGTCCCGTCGTCCTGCTGTATGACCGTGGACACCGGGGCTCCCAGCGTCCTGTTATCCCTCTCCACGTTCCACACGATCTCAGCTTTGGGGCGAGCCACAGCGGTGCAGTTTGCCTCTATCACACCTGGAGACGTGGTTTTGTAGCTCACCTGAGGTTTGGGGAGAACTGCGGAGAAACAGCAATAACACAAGAAGAGCATGCGATTATAGATTTTTGGAGAAAACATAACATCCATTAGATTTGACAATTTGAAACTGTGGGAATATGTGTGTGTGTGTGTGTGTGTGTGTGTGTGTGTGTGTGTGTGTGTGTGTGTATGTGTATATATGTGTGTGTGTGGAATGTCTGGAATCCATTAGCAGGGAAATCCTGTGTGTTGAATCTGGCATTACACAGAATAATCCACACAGAAGCGTTTTTCTGCATAAACTGTGAATTTGTGTTGGTTGTGTGAGAGTTTCAAATCCTTGAGTAGCAGCACATTTTAAAGCAAATTTTGTAATAATTATTTGCTTTCACTCATTAAAAACAAGCTGAAAGAAAAACGAAGAGACAAAAACTCTTTAAAAAAGGGGCCAAGCACATTAAAATTTTATTTTATAATGTAAAAAAGAATTATAAATGATAAAAAGATTTTTTAAATAAACAATAAATTTATTTACTAAATATAAATTATATATGTATATATATATATATATATATATATATATATATATATATATATATATATATATATATATATATATATACACACAGTGGTGTGAAAAATATATATTTTATATATATGAAAAACATATGTGTGGTTTTTGTTAAATGTATATTATATATATATATACACACACAAAAACTCGATTCCAAAAAAGTTGGGACACTGTACAAATTGTGAATAAAAAAGGAATGCAATAATTTACAAATCTCATAAACATATATTGAAAGTGAGACATTTTGAAATGTCATGCCAAATATTGGCTCATTTTGGATTTCATGAGAGCTACACATTCCAAAAAAGTTGGGTCAGGTAGCAATAAGAGGCCGGAAAAGTTAAATGTACATATAAGGAACAGCTGGAGGACCAATTTGCAACTTATTAGGTCAATTGGCAACATGATTGGGTATAAAGAGTGGCAGTGTCTCTCAGAAGTCAAGATGGGCAGAGGATCACCAATTCCCCCAATGCTGCGGCGAAAAATAGTGGAGCAATATCAGAAAGGAGTTTCTCAGAGAAAAATTGCAAAGAGTTTGAAGTTATCATCATCTACAGTGCATAATATCATCCAAAGATTCAGAGAATCTGGAACAATCTCTGTGCGTAAGGGTCAAGGCCGGAAAACCATACTGGATGCCCGTGATCTTCGGGCCCTTAGACGGCACTGCATCACATACAGGAATGCTACTGTAATGGAAATCACAACATGGGCTCAGGAATACTTCCAGAAAACATTGTCGGTGAACACAATCCACCGTACCATTCGCCGTCGCCGGCTAAAACTCTATAGGTCAAAAAAGAAGCCATATCTAAACATGATCCAGAAGCGCAGGCGTTTTCTCTGGGCCAAGGCTCATTTAAAATGGACTGTGGCAAAGTGGAAAACTGTTCTGTGGTCAGACCAATCAAAATTTGAAGTTCTTTTTGGAAAACTGGGACGCCATGTCATCCGGACTAAAGAGGACAAGGACAACCCGAGTTGTTATCAGCGCTCGGTTCAGAAACCTGCATCTCTGATGGTATGGGGTTGCATGAGTGCATGTGGCATGGGCAGCTTACACATCTGGAAAGGCACCATCAATGCTGAAAGGTATATCCAAGTTCTGGAACAACAAATGCTCCCATCCAGACGTCGTCTCTTTCAGGGAAGACCTTGCATTTTCCAACATGACAATGCCAGACCACATACTGCATCAATTACAACATCATGGCTGCGTAGAAGAAGGATCCGGGTACTGAAATGGCCAGCCTGCAGTCCAGATCTTTCACCCATAGAAAACATTTGGCGCATCATAAAGAGGAAGGTGCGACAAAGAAGACCTAAGACAGTTGAGCAACTAGAAGCCTGTATTAGACAAGAATGGGACAGCATTCCTATTCCTAAACTTGAGCAACTTGTCTCCTCAGTCCCCAGACGTTTGCAGACTGTTATAAAAAGAAGAGGGGATGCCACACAGTGGGAAACATGGCCTTGTCCCAACTTTTTTGAGATTTGTTGATGCCATGAAATTTAAAATCAACTTATTTTTCCCTTAAAATGATCCATTTTCTCAGTTTAAACATTTGATATGTCACCTATGTTGTATTCTGAATAAAATATTGAAATTTGAAACTTCCACATCATCGCATTCTGTTTTTATTCACAATTTGTACAGTGTCCCAACTTTTTTGGAATCGGGTTTATATATATATATATAAAAATTTATTTATTTTATATATTTTTATTATTTATACTTTTCTTCTAATTATTATTTATAAAGTCACATAAATTGTATGAATGTTTTAGCTTCATATGTTAGAAAATATAATTAATCAGTGAGTAGAAAAACCTTTCCAAGTTATTTAGCAAACTCTTTGTTTTAAAAATATTAATACTTTCAATAGGATATTACTCCACAAAACTGAGCTCCATAAATAAAACAAACAAGAAACAAATAAACAAAGAAATAAAGGGTAGGAGTGAGAGAGAGAGAGAGAGAGAGAGAGAGAGAGAGAGAGAGAGAGAACAACAAAACATGAGAAGAGGAAAAGATTAAATGTAATTATATATAGATGTAAAAAAAACCATAACTATAGATGTGTGGAAAGTGAACTTTGAATTGATGGCTGAAGTATAAGAGGAATAAAACACTTCATAATTATGGGCTGTTATGGGAAAATAACAATAATTTGGATAATGTTGATTATTTTCCCATAACAGCATCACACAGAGATTTATTCAGCTCTTACTTAGACAGATTGCTTGTATAAACCGTACAGATATGGTGCAGTGTGTCATTTTGCCCTAAAATAATGTTTTCTAAATTTTATAAAACTTTTATTTCTGGAATGTTAATGGACGTGCGACTGGGACGGAGTGGGACAGAATATGAGTGAGAGATTGAGATTTTGATTTCGATTTCTTTAGCATACAAAAGCATGAGTGTTGGCATAAAACAACAGAGTGAATAGAAAGAAAGAGAAGGAGGGAGAGAAAGTGCGGGAGAGCAAGGGAGGAGGTGGGAGAGGACAGAGCGAGGCAGTGTGTTACACAATCATGCATTTCACCCTCAGCCCCCTACAATCCCTCACGTTCACAACGCTCTCATTCTCTCTCTCTCTCAGTATTGTCCATGTTCCTTGTCTCACTCTGACTAGCTGCACAATGTGCTGCATTTGTGTTTCTGATAATCTCACATTCTAATAAACCTTTAAATATAAAAGGTCACATATTAAAATCACACAGAGAGAGAGAGAGAGAGAGAGAAAGAGAGAGAGAGAGAGAGAGAGAGAGAGAGAGAGAGAGAGAGAGAGAGAGGGAGAGGAATGCCTGAAACTCTGAAGTCTCTGCTACATAGAGAGCTGGAGTTTAAAGGCTTAACACTAACAAGAATAAAATACACATTTACAGGAGCATCTCAATAAATTAGAATGTCGTGGAAAAGTTCATTTATTTCAGTAATTCAACTCAAATTGTGAAACTCGTGTATTAAATAAATTCAATGCACACAGACTGAAGTAGTTTAAGTCTTTGGTTCTTTTAATTGTGATGATTTTGGCTCACATTTAACAAAAACCCACCTTTTGCTTTAATTACTGCCTCAATTGGGCGTGGCATGGAGGTGATCAGTTTGTGGCACTGCTGAGGTGGTATGGAAGCCCAGATTTCTTTGACAGTGGCCTTCAGCTCATCTGCATTTTTTGGTTTCTTGTTTCTCATTTTCCTCTTGACAATACCCCACAGATTCTCTATGGGCTTCAGGTCTGGTGAGTTTGCTGGCCAGTCAAGCACACCAACACCATGGTCATTTAACCAACTTTTGGTGCTTTTGGCAGTGTGGGCAGTGCCAAATCCTGCTGGAAAATGAAATCAGCATCTTCAAAAAGCTGGTCAGCAGAAGGAAGCATGAAGTGCTCCAAAATTTCTTGGTAAACGGGTGCAGTGACTTTGGTTTTCAAAAAACACAATGGACCAACACCAGCAGATGACATTGCACCCCAAATCATCACAGACTGTGGAAACTTAACACTAGACTTGGGCTATGAGCTTCTCCACCCTTCCTCCAGACTCTAGGACCTTGGTTTCCAAATGAAATACAAAACTTGCTCTCATCTGAAAAGAGGACTTTGGACCACTGGGCAACAGTCCAGTTCTTCTTCTCCTTAGCCCAGGTAAGACGCCTCTGATGCTGTCTGTGGTTCAGGAGTGGCTTAACAAGAGGAATACGACAACTGTAGCCAAATTCCTTGACACGTCTGTGTGTGGTGGCTCTTGATGCCTTGACCCCAGCCTCAGTCCATTCCTTGTGAAGTTCACTCAAATTCTTGAATGGATTTTGCTTGACAATCCTCATAAGGCTGCAGTTCTCTCGGTTGGTTGTGCATCTTTTTCTTCCACACTTTTTCCTTCCACTCAACTTTCTGTTAACATGCTTGGATACAGCACTCTGTGAACAGCCAGCTTCTTTGGCAATGAATGTTTGTAGCTTACCCTCCTTGTGAAGGGTGTCAATGATTGTCTTCTGGACAACTGTCAGGTCAGCAGTCTTCCCCATGATTGTGTAGCCTAGTGAACCAAACTGAGAGACCAGTTTGAAGGCTCAGGAAACCTTTGCAGGTGTTTTGAGTTGATTAGCTGATTGGCATGTCACCATATTCTAATTTGTTGAGAAGGCCAACAATTCATTAAAAATGTTTTTTTTATTGGTCTTATGAAGTATTCTAATTTGTTGAGATATTGAATTGGTGGGTTCTTGTTAAATGTGAGCCAAAATCATCACAATTAAAAGAACCAAAGACTTAAACTACTTCAGTCTGTGTGCACTGAATTTATTTAATACACGAGTTTCACAATTTGAGTTGAATTACTGAAATAAATGAACTTTTCCACGACATTCTAATTTACTGAGATGCACCTGTATGTAGTAGACTGCCAATTTTTATAAAACACCTTAAAAATATATATTTTTTTCATAATTTATCTTGTGTCATTTGGCATTCTATGAGCAATTTTACTCTTATTATTTCAGGGGAATTATATTAAATATTTACAATTCATTATTACTATTGTACCGTAAGTGCTTTTCATATTATGATTACTTTTTTATTTGGTTTATTTCTGAAACATATCTATTTTCTCTGTTCTCTGTCTTTATCCTTACTTTATTATTATTATTATTATTATTATTATTATTATTATTATTATTATTATTACTAATTTCCCCCCATTATTCTGTGCTTGATCTGCTTCTTCTCATACTTGATTAATGTTCTTTCATTTGACAAATTTGTATTATAATGCTATTTTTTTACTTACTGATTTTTTTTGTCTTTTTCTTTTTAAAGAACATTGCATAGCTGCGTCATAGTGTATCAAAAGTAGAGGAGTTGAGTTTTCCTAACACGAGCTGATCCTAGTTATATCATGCTATTAGAGATGGTAGGAGAACCTAAAGACATTTCCAATATTTAAGTATATTTTTAATTTTATTTTGATTAAAGTTAAATTCTGAGACATTCCTAGGACATTTTATCCAAGTCTTAGCCAAGATTTATTATTATTACCAATCAAGAATCAGCTTCACTCCCTGTCTCTGTTCCCAACCCAGTACACAGAAGCTGATAATCTCTAGATTCTACCGTACATGGGTAATGAGTGACGTACCAAACACAGTGAGGCAGGAAGTGGCACTCTTGGTGCCCTCTGGATAGGTGTGGAACTGGCAGGTGTAGCAGCCTTCATCCTCCGTCTTCACAGGATTAAAGGTGAGTTGGGAGTCTGATAGAGACCGAGTGAGACTTGTCCGGTCTGTGTATTTCTCTTCTATCACAGGATCGCTGCGTTTGGCGAAAGACGCCACTTCCTGAAACACGCCACGTTCTGCCACTTTCTTCCAGAGAATCTGCTGCACCTTCTCAGGCAGGCCGTAGAGACAGGACAGAGATGCCCACTTACCTCTCACCGCTGTCTTATTCCCACCATGGATCACTGAGGCTAGAGACAGACAGACAAACAGACACTGTAACAAACTGATACCAACCAAACATGGCCCCAATTTACCATCTTCTACATCTAATTCACATAAAACACATTTCAACTAATTTTAACTACTTCATATAAAATGTCCCAGATTATGTGTATCATCTGATTTATATAAAACACATCGTAATTTGCATAGACACACCCTCATTTACTCATATCCTCAGATATGTCTATTTTACATAGAAATCTAATTTACATAAACACACACCATTTTGCACCTCTAATTTACATACCACTAAATTATTATAATATACACCTAATATACATAAATCACACCCCAACAAACCTTTACATATAAAAGTGTATATAACATCCATCCATCTATTTTCTATTCCTGCTTATCCTACTACTGGGTCACAGGGAACCTGGAGCCTATCCAAGGAGACTACGGGCACAATACAGGGTACACCCTGGACAGGATGCCAGTCTATCGCAGGGCCCAAGTGTATATAACATTCCACATTATAATCAAATACGTCTCATTTAAATAAATTTAAAAAACCCTCTGTGATTAAAATCTCTGAGCAGGCTTCAGTCACACAAGATCTTAGGAAAGAAGATCTTTATCTTTATCTTTATGCTTGCAAGGAGCAGTTATGGATCTCCTTCACACCACCTGACACTTTCAGGTAAGAAGCAAACTGCTGCAATGTTGCGGCGCTGACTCTAAGGCCTTTGAGTCCTTTGACTGACCTTGTCTGTAACAGGACTGAGTAATGAGGACAGTTTGGCTGATCTAAACATTTTTTATACAAAATCTCTTGGATGGATGGAGTTTGTTCAGTTAGATGTTGAATTCATGCTGAGTAGGAAATGCTGTGATTATTCTGTAACACCTGACACCAAAAAACACCAACAACCCTAGCAACCTTTAAAAGCGAAGTCAGAAAATATCCAAAATATCAATTCAAACCATATGTCCAGAGAAAATAAAGCCTCACACACACATCTACCTTCAACATCAAACGTCTGGACTAGACAGAGACAGATATCAATACTGGGGAGAAAAATGCTGTCAGGTTTTCTTTGTATAATTTACATCTCGTAGAAAGTATGGCCAACATTCCACAACCTCTGAAAATCTGAAACCTATTATGACAAAAATATTTATTTGGCTCAAGATACAAGTCCAAGTTTTGTTTAAAAGACAGGCTGAAACTTTCTCTGAAATCTGTCAGTGTCCATAGAATAAAATCTAATGTCTGGACCAGTGTTTGAGTTTTTAGCCTGGAATAATTATGGGAATAATGTGGAAGAGTGGAAATTCTCTCATTTATGCAAGAAAAACACTATGTGTCATCCTGTTATGGGACACTAATCAACAATAATTTGGTTTAATGAAGTGGAGTTCATAAACATCCCAAAGTAGTTTTTTCCCTTAAAAAAAATCATTCCTCTTTTCTTACATGAATTTGCTGATGAGTTAAAGTTAGATTTAAATTTGTGGAACAACCAGGAAAGAAGTTAGTTCTTGTTCTCACTTAAGTTATAGCAGCTATAAACAGTCTTTCTCTAACAAGCCTCTCTTTATTTCATGTTTTGAAGTTAATAAGACAAAAAAGTGACACTGGAGACTCCTTCCATAAATCTTATGTCTTTTTGTTCAGTTTTTGTGCTGTACAATGGAAATCTCTGTGAATGAGCTGTTACTATAGAAATGATAAAATAACACAAGAGCAAGACTGGAACAATTTCTGGTACTTGGGACTCACCAGTAACTGTGAGACATGTCTGTCCTTCCTTGGACCCCGAGGGATAAACATCGAAGATGCAGGCGTAGCAGCCCTCGTCTCGGTAGCTGACACGTTTGATGAGCACCTTACTGGAGTCTTTTGGGCCTTCACCTAGCTCCACATGGTGCTGCCCACTGACACTGTCCGGCTGTCCCGGCACGTAGGAAATAAGCGTTTGGTTCTTCATGTCCAGCCAGCGTACCTGTTTCACCTGCTCCCCTTTGGACTTGGATAGCGTGCAGCTCAGGGTGAAGGGTTTATCCACTTCTGCCTCGACCCGTGGAAGAGTCATCACCCTGCCTGAGAGACACAGAGGTAATCATACGCATGCACAATGATCCATGCAATGTCAAATACACATTTCTTTTCTCCATCACGTACCATTAATTCTGGACACGATGGCCAGGGAGATGCAGAGTTGCAAGCATCTTGGCAGCATCGCCTTTAACATCTTAACCTGAGATGATCATGTTTGGAAAAAAAGGTTATTTGCTGATATATCTTTAAAATTATTTTTGGTTTATTTTATAATACAATGTATTCCCCTAAGACACGTTTTTAAATGTAGATTCTAAGATGTAGATTTTAAATGTAGAAAATCTGCAATTTTTGTTAAAATTCAAGGATACAAAGTTATATGATTTTAAAGATGATATAGTCTGTTTGGTGACTTTAGTTTAATTTGTGCTTTTATTGTCATGGTTTTACTTTGATGAGACAAACCCTGAGGTCCTGAAATCAGTTAAGCTTCATTTTAAGAGATCCTCATCACTGCAGAACCGTAAGGTACCTGTAAGAAGCAGAATGATTCTGATTGAAATGAAATTTAAAAATGTTTTACTCCCAAAAAATAATGAATGTGTTTCAGTATTATATTAGTTATATTATTTATATATATATATATATATATATATATATATATATATATATATATATATATATATATATATATATATATATATATAAAATATAATACATTTTATAAATCATGTGATATTCATATATATATATATATATATATATATATACAGTGGGGCAAAAAAGTATTTAGTCAGCCACCAATTGTGCAAGTTCTCCCACTTAAAAAGATGAGAGAGGCCTGTAATTTTCATCATAGGTACACTTCAACTATGAGAGACAGAATGAGAAAAAAAAAATCCAGAAAATCACATTGTCTGATTTTTAAAGAATTTATTTGCAAGTTATGGTGGAAAATAAGTATTTGGTCAATAACAAAAGTTCATCTCAATACTTTGTTATATACCCTTTGTTGGCAATGACAGAGGTCAAACGTTTTCTGTAAGTCGCCACAAGGTTTTTACACACTGTTGCTGGTAGTTTGGCCCATTCCTCCATGCAGATCTCCTCTAGAGCAGTGATGTTTTGGGGCTGTCGCTGGGCAACACGGATTTTCAACTCCCTCCAAAGATTTTCTATGGGGTTGAGATCTGGAGACTGGCTAGGCCACTCCAGGACCTTGAAATGCTTCTTACGAAGCCACTCCTTCGTTGCCCGGGCGGTGTGTTTGGGATCATTGTCATGCTGAAAGACCCAGCCACGTTTCATCTTCAATGCCCTTGCTGATGGAAGGAGGTTTTTACTCAAAATCTCACGATACATGGCCCCATTCATTCTTTCCTTTACACGGATCAGTCGTCCTGGTCCCTTTGCAGAAAAACAGCCCCAAAGCATGATGTTTCCACCCCCATGCTTCACAGTAGGTATGGTGTTCTTTGGATGCAACTCAGCATTCTTTCTCCTCCAAACACGACAAGTTGAGTTTTTACCAAAAAGTTCTATTTTGGTTTCATCTGACCATATGACATTCTCCCAATCCTCTTCTGGATCATCCAAATGCTGTCTAGCAAACTTCAGACGGGCCCGGACATGTACTGGCTTAAGCAGGGGGACACGTCTGGCACTGCAGGATTTGAGTCCCTGGCGGCGTAGTGTGTTACTGATGGTAGCCTTTGTTACTTTGGTCCCAGCTCTCTGCAGGTCATTCACTAGGTCCCACCGTGTGGTTCTGGGATTTTTGCTCACCGTTTTTGTGATCATTTTGACCCCACGGGGTGAGATCTTGCGTGGAGCCCCAGATTGAGGGAGATTATCAGTGGTCTTGTATGTCTTCCATTTTCTAATAATTGCTCCCACAGTTGATTTGGCCATAGTGGAGTTTGGAGTCTGACTGTTTGAGGTTGTGGAAAGGTGTCTTTTATACTGATAACAAGCTCAAACAGGTGCCATTAATACAGGTAACGAGTGGAGGACAGAGGAGCCTCTTAAAGAAGAAGTTACAGGTCTGTGAGAGCCAGAAATCTTGCTTTTTTGTAGGTGACCAAATACTTATTTTCCACCATAATTTGCAAATAAATTCTTTAAAAATCAGACAATGTGATTTTCTGGATTTTTTTTTCTCATTCTGTCTCTCATAGTTGAAGTGTTCCTATGATGAAAATTACAGGCCTCTCTCATCTTTTTAAGTGGGAGAACTTGCACAATTGGTGGCTGACTAAATACTTTTTTGCCCCACTGTGTGTATATATATATATATATATATATATATATATATCATTGTCTACCGTTTATCCGATCTATACTCGGGTCACGGGGAGCCTGTACCTATCTCAGGCGTCATTGGGCATCAAGGCAGGATACACCCTGGACGGAGTGCCAACCCATCGCAGAGCACACACGCACACACACTCTCATTCACTCACGCAATCACACACTACGGACAATTTAGAGATGCCAATCAACCTACAATGCATGTCTTTGGACCGGGGGAGGAGGCAGGAGTACCCAGAGGAAACCCCCGAGGCACGGGGAAAACATGCAAACTCCACACACATATATGGCAGAGGCAGGAATCAAACCCCCAACCCTGGAGGTGTGAGGCAAACGTGTTAACCACTATTCCACTATGCCACCTTATACAGAAATAATTTACTTTAAAAAGTCAGTACTGCATTTACTTCACTTTATTGCTTTATGTTATAATCAAATAAGCAAAGAAATAAATAACACCTTTAAATAAATTATAAAGCTTGTTTTATTGTTATTATTATATTTACAGTAATGTTACACCTTTGAGAAACAAAAGTCTGAAGAAGACCCAACAGAATATTTCCATATATAAGATGACATAAAAAAGTATTAATGTTAATATTTATAATAATATTAATAATATAAATAAATGTAATTATTATAATTATTAATTTTAATAAAAAAATTTAATAATAAAGATGAAAGTGTTAACAGTTTCTAACACTGTATATGAGCAGAGTGTTTAGAAGGTGTAGAGATGTTCCAAGGACATTTATTTAATTTTAATTATAACATATATTTAACATATTATTGCCTCAGTCACCTTGGGCTCACTCATTAACCATTACGGATTAATACAAATAAATTTAAATACAAGTCTAATATTAATCTTGAACCTTTTGTACTATATTTTTTATGTTCTGTAAAGCTGCTTTGAGACAATGTCCATTGTTAAAAGCGCTATACAAATAAAACTGAACTCAGTTCAATTGAATATTGTGTGGATTAATGAGAGGATATTTTGTTCATATAAAAGAAACAACTCAAAGCAATATTGCAGTAAAATTCCAATAGAATTGATTAGTAAATAAAAACATATATGACTGATGAACACTCAGAATGTTAAACTCTTGCGGTGTTAAACTCTCTAAATCGCTGAGATTTCACAGGAGTGACTGAACTCATCACTGGATTTATATAAATACCACACACTTTAAGTAAATATATAACATACATTGTCCTGAATCTGCTAAATCTCTCAATCTAAAGAGATAAACATAAACATAGCTTAGATGATCATATAAGTTAAATACCAAAAATTCTTTACCTCGAGGCTGAAAATCTGCTCAGTGTGAAACACTCCGGAGGAAGTTCGGCTCTGTCCCAAATCACACTCAGAGATCAGACAGAGAAATCACTCCAGTTCAGCTTGTTTAACTGTATTATCAGGTTAGGAACGCAGACTTTTTGTCCATCACCCAGAACAAGGCTTTATTTATTCATGGACTGGAGGGAAACAAACTGGGACAGAAATATTTATCAGAATGTATATAGGCTCCCAGACAAGCTTGTAACAGGATAAAGTGTGTATGTGTGTGTGTGTGTTTGTGTGTGTGTGTGTTGGGGGGGTGGTTATGGGCAGGGGTGGACCTATCATATACTAGAAGGAGGGATTATATATTTTTTTTAGATTCTTTGAAATTACATGGAATTGTAATGGATAAAGTAGAGATAAAATAAATCGTGTGTCCCAGGCAGGTACTACTACTACTACCACTAATAATAATAATAATAATAATAATAATAATTATAATTATTATTATTATTATTATTATTATTATTATTATTATTATTAATTATTATTATTATTATTATAATAATAAATGTTTTATATGTTACCTTGGTGGGGCGGGGCACGGTGGCTTAGTGGCTAGCACGTTTGCCTCACACCTCCAGGGTTGGGGGTTTGATTCCCGCCTCCGCCATGTGTGTGTGTGTAGAGTTTGCATGTTCTCCCCATGCCTCGGGGGTTTCCTTCGGGTACTCCGGTTTCCTCCCCCAGTCCAAAGACATGATTGTAGGTTGATTGGCATCTCTAAATTGTCCATAGTGTGTGATCAAGTGAGTGAGTGTGTGTGTGTGTGTGCCCTGTGATGGGTTGGCACTCCGTCCAGGGTGTATCCTGCCTTGATGCCCAATGACACCTGAGATGCACAGGCTCCCCGTGACCCGAGTGTAGTTCGGATAAGCGGTAGATAATGAATGAATGAATGAATGAATGAATGAATGTTACCTTGGCAGTGCTAAAAAAAATGTAAAGGAATTAAATTAAATAAACTCATCAACCACACCACCTTAGTAATAATATAACAAAAATAAAACAGCTAGAAATTGATGTTTGTGTATTTAAAAATATTTAATACACAAATACGGATTACTATTGCGTCACAGTGCCCTCTGGTGTTGCCTACATTTTTGAGGAATATTTCCTCAAACCGTACTTTTTTATTTTAATGAGAACTATTATTTCGCAAAAAAAGGGAAAAGAATTGTTAAGGAATGACATGATTTTGTTCATAAACTATTAAACTGCTAGACGAATAGCGTTAAATGTGAAAATAGCTCTACAGAAGATAAATGTTATTCACAGTGGAGAAAACGGTGCCTATATTACATCTTTTGATATATATTATTTAATTAAGCAGCATCTTCAGGAGTTTGTTAATTAAAATGTTTAATAAAAATGCTTGTTGTTTGAGTTATTTAAATTAATTATAAGTCCTTCTGTATGCTGTTTCTGAATATATGGATTGATATGTTCAAAAAAACACGCTAAAACACTATTTATTATTTATTTATTTTTCAGTATGAAATCGATTTAGGGGCGGGACTACACGAGAACGCGTCCGGTGACGTCCCTCAAAAAAAAATTCCACGACTTTGAACCAATCACGCCTGAGATCAAGGGATGACGTTGTGATAGCTTTTAACAGATGAATTTGAGGGCTAAATTAGCTAGCTACGAACGCTAATGTTGGTGATAAGGTAAAGATTTTGTGATTGTTGCGGTAATTTTATTTTATTGACCTTTGGCTGCTGTTTAATAGATAAATTGGTACGAAAATGACGATGTAATACGGAACTTGTTAAAGCTAAAAACTTACTCGAACGGGGTTTACTAGCAGGTAGCTTGATCCTTAATAGCTAATATTTAAAATGGAAGACGTTGCTAATCAGCCTTTATTCACTATGCATATGGCCTGAGTAAATGGTGTAGAAATGTTTGTATGATGATAGATTTTAGGATTTATAGACTCAATTTGTGTATTAAATCATAGAGAAAAACTCATATTTTCAACACTGACTACACTGAATGGATTAAAATGAGGTTTGTTTAGGCTTTTTAATGCCTAAACGAAATGTTAACTCGTCTAAATATGTGTATAAAACATAACTAGCTAGTAGTTTTAGTGAATTGTGTCTATTTTTTTTTGCTTTATATAGATCTAAATAGATATATATAGATCTCAGTGGTCTTTGTTTGACCCTCAGGGAATCCGGAAATGTTCTATGTGGAACCCTAAACCAGTGTTTTCCTATAAGAATTATAACACTTTCTGATAGGGGTCACGTTTTCCGGTGTCCATGGCATGAAGTAACAGACCCAGCGCGCAGATAGACAAAGACAGGGGTTTTATTAACTAAAAAAAAAAAAAACAAACACACACACGAGAGCAACCCTGGCAAAAGGCCTCTATATATACACAAAACATAATCAGAATAAACATTAGGGGCAGGTGAACAACAATTAGGAAACAATAGGAAAGGCGGGGCTGAAACAAAAACACATGACATGAACACAAACAATAACAAAACACAACATGACACAACCCCTGCCGGAAACTCCCCCTAGTGGCCCAACACAGGGCCTACACCCGTAACAATAGGGAAACACTGTCATGGATTCTGTACAGGACAATTTAAGGGTTCCTCCTTTAGGACAGCTGAAGAACTTAAATGTTAAAGAGAACATAAGAACGTAAAAACTTATAATCTTCAGTGGTGCCAGTGGCATTTGTATTGTCGGTCATTAGTGGTGCAGTTTTTTTCCCATGCTCTGGCATGGACTGAAAATGTTTAATTTCATTAAAAAAACAACCCTTGATTGAAGGTTAAAGTGTATCTGCATATCAAACCTGCTCAGGTTTTCAAGAGTAAATCTGATACATGTTGCACTGATTGAAAAAGCATATGTTCATCACAGCTGATTCTACATGACTAGCATGTTTGCTAAACAGTCCTAAGGAAAATATTCTGTAAACTTTGACACATTTGTCTTTCTAGTTAACCAATTTTTATTAATGGTTTTGGAACGAATGATAAGATATCCTAGATAAAACACTGTCTAGCTAATTTACACACTCACTTGCAAAACACAACTAGCTAGCTAATTTAACTAAATAATTTCATTCATTGTCTACCGCTTATCCGAACTACACTCGGGTCACGGGGAGCCTGTGCCTATCTCAGGCGTCATAGAGCATCAAGGCAGGATACACCCTGGACGGAGTGCCAACCCATCGCAGGGCACACACACACTCTCATTCACTCACACAATCACACACTACGGACAATTTTGATATGCCAATCAACCTACAATGCATGTCTTTGGACTGGGGGAGGAAACTGGAGCACCTGGAGGAAACCCCCGAGGAGAACATGCAAACTCCAGACACACATATGGCGGAGGCGGGAATCGAACCCCCAACCCTGGAGGTGTGAGGCAAACGTGCTAACCACTAAGCCACCGTGCCCCCCCACTAAATAATTTACAAAACTTATGTAACAAAGTTATTTATAAATCGTATATATAGTTAGGTGCTTGGGTTGATTTACAAAATAAAGCTGTCTAGGTAATTTAACAAGCTAAGTTACAAAGCATAACTAGATAGCCAATTTAAATAGTTCATTTATAGACATATAAATGACGTCTGTTAACAGACATACTTTTCATGTTATCAATTAGCATAATTTCATTCATCTGTAGGGTTAGGGTTAATATTCCAGTTGAAATTGATATTTGATATTAAAAACTGATATTTCATAATTTACCTGGGTTTATGAACCAGCAAACTCCAGCAAAAGCTGCTAAGACAGCATATGTGTATATATGCATGCATATATGCAAATTAGAAAAAAAATGATGTAAGGAGTACAAAGTGTTATTTCTCTTGGAAATTCTTTAATAAGAAATAAAAGTATTACATTTTAATAATACATGAGCAAAATCTAATCTTCCAAAACAGTGTTCAAATACAGAAAAAAATACAGTTACTGAACTATTCGCATGAGTCCAGTTGAGTGGCATTGTACCCTGGTGGTGGTAGGAAGCACTGACAGGGTAGGGATATACGGGGCATGTGTTTTCTTTGCAACACCCACACTTTCATGTGGGTGCAGTGTTTCGTTTTATTCAACCTGTTCATGAATCACACAGATAAATGTTGGGAAATTACCAGTAGTGCTTTCAGATAAGTGACTAAAAAGTCTTTAAGATTGTAATACAAGACGAATACAGTACACAAAATGCAAAATTTCTAACACAAATGACCTGGGGGAATGAAAATTGTCTAGTATAATCCAATACACACACTGGTCTTGTGTGCACTTGGTCACACATTTGAGAACAGGTATGTCTTCCTTTCAGAGGAAACCCACCTCTCTCTCTGTGTGTGTGTGGGGCTTACCAGTTGGTGTGGGTGTAAAAGAAAACCTTTTTTTTTCCACAGACATATTTTGTAACACCCACAATTTCTAAGATGGGCTGTCAGTGAAAACCTGTCTTTTGCAAAGGTCTTAAACTAAATAAATATGTCTACAACTACATAAAAGATGTGAACCATACCTAAAGCTTCAGTTTGTGTTTCCTAAAGTAGTACCCATGTTCATAATTTGCCTGTTGCAGCAGGCAGTCTTTTTTTAGCTTCTTTGCTGATTTTGTCAGTTTTGCTTCCGTATATTTCCTGTGCCACTGGCTGCCACACAAACCCACACAAAAAAGTATTATAGATCCACCCTTTTACTGTGGATACCTTTAGTCATTTAGCCATTCCATTCTTATTTCCTCAGTCCATAGCACTTTCCAGAAGACATCTGCATTTTTGCATTAAGTTGTCTTTATTTATCACATATACATTAATGCACAGTGAAATTCTTTCTTTGCATATCCCATCCTTGACGGTTGGGGTCAGAGTGCAGGGTCAGCCATGATACAGCACTCCTGGAGAAGGTGGGGTTAAGGGCCTTTTTCAAGGATACAACGGTGGTGTTGGGGCTTGAATCCAGATCTACCAATCAACAACCCCGAGCCTTAACCACTTGAGCTACCACTGCCGGTTTACCACCGCCTATGTTAGGGAGGGCTAATGGAAGAATTGATCATATTTAGAATGGGTTCAGTTGCTACTGGTATTATCTGTTTAACGATGCATGTAGGTTAGGGTAATCTAGTACGCAGATGATTTTAAAGAAATTAGAAATTAGCTTATACATGTTTAAAAAGCTAATAAAATTATCTTTCAAATGGTGTAGGTTGTGTTTGAATAAATTTTACACTGCCAAAAATATTATTTGCTAAATGTGCTGTGCTAGGCTTTGACGTGAACGGCTCGCTCACTGATGTGGTTTTGAAGGGGTGAGTATTTTCCATTCAAAACGCGCATACTGTTTATTGATCTATGTAAACTGAATTTATTTCGACCAATCAGAGAAAAGAATAAGCTTTCAAATGCTGTTTGCCGCGTCTTTCTACGCCAAAAATAAACCAGTATAATTATTCAAAGTTGACCTCAAATATTTATAAAAACAGTGAGTTTAAATAAGCAGCATATATCATTAAAAACTGCAAGCTTTCTTTTTTAAAATGATGACATTTTGTGCATTTTTTTTATTGAGAAATGTTGATCGTATACAAGTTAAAAATTCAATGTCTTGCATTTTCCTCCGTGTCAACCATGTTTGGAGATTACGCCATGTTTGTTATACGACAATAATTGGGCCACGTTAAAATTCCCATACTCTAAGCAGAAACCAATGAATATGAGGTAAATATTGGTATTGATTGTAAAATCAGAATCAGAATCAGAAAGAGCTTTATTGCCAAGTATGTTTGCACATACAAGGAATTTGTTTTAGTGTGACAGGCTCCAGTGCACAGAGATAACAATAACAGTACAAATAACAACAGAAAATAGAATGAGAAATAAAAAATAAAAAATACACATATTTAAATAAGAAAATAAAGTATTTGTATATACAGAATAGAATAGAATGAGTTGAGATGTAGGGATGTGGGTGTGGTAATAAATATGAGGTTATTGCCCTTTTAATTTTTATTTTTATTATTGCCCAATGCTGGGAACATTCAACTGTTCAAAAGATAGATTGCTTGGGCGAAGAAACTGTTCTTGTGCCTGGCTGTCCTGGTATTTGCTGCTCTGTAGCGTCGGCCAGATGGCAAAAGGTCAAAAAGGATATGGCCTGGATGTGAGGGGTCCAGAGTAATTTTCAGAGCCCTTTTCCTCACTCTGGATGTATACAGTTCCTGAAGGGTGGGCAGGGGAGCACCAATAATCCTTTCAGCAAAATAACAACCTTTATTAACATGTGAATCGCTTATATTGCATTATGTCTAGAAAATAATGATGAAAAAATTTTAAAATTAGCAGCTGCTGTGAGTCTAAGTACGTGACCCAGTGAACTTTGATACTTGGAGAAAACCACCTTTTTTTTTTACGAATGAAACCATCGTTTGTCAACATTAAATGTTATATCTTCATATTATCATAGTTTTAGAGTCTAAAGAGTTCAAGACTTTAGTTTTATTTATTGTTCTAAAGTGAACAGCAAAGAACTAAGGTGTTAGTAATTTCTTTTAAATCTTGAAAATGTTCTGTAACGTAAAAGTGATGCGATATTTTAAATGTTAAAAAACTTAAATACTGTTGGAAGTGTACATAATACTTTGTTGTTTTATTGTTATTCATATCACAAAAGTTGAAAAATAAATTGTCTCTGGAGAAAAATACATACGCCAGTTGCTTATAAGCCTTTTATTTCATAAAGTGTTCTGAAATTTTGATGAACTTTTTGAAATTTAAAAGATCTAAAGATTTAAAGATTTAAAAGAATCATATCTTAAGTTCTAACAGAGATATTTTTAAAATGTAAATGTTCTGTAAAGCATTTTTAAAGCCCTTTCTGCTTGTAGTATTATATTTAATGTGCAAACACTTCGGAAAAATCACTGCGGTTGCTAATTGATGGCATGAGTTTTCCTACAGTGGTTTTATTCCCAGTTAATTTTGCTAACTTGGTTATAAAACATTTCGCAAAATCAAGGATTATATTTGATACCTTCAGTTAGGGTGGAGAGAGACACTGATCTGGTAGAACTAAAAAATTTCCTGCAGGTCAGGAGGCTTTCCTTCCATGCTACTTGAAATGCAGTGGCGGACCGTGCATTTCACACCTAGGCCTTCAGTAGTGCTCCGTCTGAATCAACCCGCCCCTCAAAAACCAGTTTACGGTTATAAAAACCATCTTAATATGTGAAATACAGTATAAAGAGCCGTTGCATCGCAGATAGATAACTCCTGTAGCCACAATAAATGCCTTTATTGAATAGACAAACCAGGGGTGAACAAGTCTCCTCCTACTGCAGCTACAGCCGCGACACACATAAAAAACATCAATAATAACCTCATAAACTTGCAATATTATTTAGGAAAATCGCAACGTTTTACTCACCAAAAATTCGAATTATTTGTAAACAAAATCCATCCTCCTCTCTTTCCTCAAAAACAAAATAGCTATTACACATCCTATCCAATCAACGGGTCTGAATACGGTGATGTTGCCGTACGCCTGCTAGAGGGCGCTAGTGACATCAATTCAAAATCTGATTGGTTGAAGCAAAAGTTTCATCGACATTTATTTTGTGTTAGATGGCCTGCAGAACGGATTGTGAAGGCCCCCTGGGCAGACTTCTTTGACTTTGACCCTGCCTGGCAACAAATGATGACTGAAATGTGATTGGTTAAATGCTTTAATACGAAAATACATGTCTGGAAGCAGCACAACCATCGGAAAAACTATGAAAGGAAGCTAACAGACCATTTGGAATTATTTAATAAGTATTCATGGACAAAATATAATTAACATCAGTTCGTGATTCAGATATTTTTTTAGGCCAGCAGAGAAGGCCTTGCAGGCCCTGACGGTACGCCACTGTTGAAATGCTACCAATTTATTTTGACGCTATATGTGCTTTAATTTCCTGGTGGTATACTTTTAGATGTGTGTGTGTTTTTTTTTTTTATACCAGGGTGCTAATTTTTTTTCTCCCTAACTCTTTTTTTTTCTTAAGTGAAGCTACAATGTCTAGGGTGTAGCAAAACTTTGACTCTATGTAATCAGTCACCTGGTCAGGTTCTGTGGGGTCAGATTGTGATCCAGTCATGGATGATTATTCTTGAAGACTGTTGATGAACCTCTCAGCAGTAGCAGACATAAATGTATGTTCAATGTATGGACACAGTTCTCAGTAGATATTCTGAATTATTCAAAATAAATGTTAAAGTCTCCAAAAATTAATGATTTGTTGAGAGAAACAAGGCAATTTGAAAAAAATTTTTCCCTAAGAGCCCAGACTTTTCCTTAAACCAATTGTTCCAATTGTATATAAAGGACACATTGCTTTTGGAGCACCACCTGGAAATCCAGCAGTTCAGACCATAACCTCATGTAAGCTACATTGCCACAGCTTTTTTGGGATAAGGACAGAGCATATTACAGCACTGGACATCGCCTTCGCTAATTTACACACTTCTACAATATTATTCTTAGTAACCTCTTACTGACGAAGATGTATTTTATCAGCTTCGAAATGTGATAAACTACCGTTGAGAGCCTGTGCTTTCCTAAAGCCCTAAGATTGCCTGTTATGTCTGGCACCCAGGTATACATTTAACCAGTGCTGCTGGAGCCTCTAAAGGCCTAGCTAGTTTCACATGCTTTAAGAGAGAGTCTTCTGTAACCAGAGCTCTTTCAGGTTTCTCAGCAGGTTCACTGAGGAGAACAAACCTGTTAGACATGTGAAACGGAGATGAGTGGTGCTCCTGTGGATGAGCCTTAGCGTTAGTTTTGGCCTTGTGACTGTTGCTGAGTCATTACCCATTCGCCCCGCTGTGAGGGCTCTAATGCTGGAGTTGGGGCACCACCCAAGGTGTCCAGATTTTTTACCACTGTACTCACTGTTGCTAACCATCTCTAGCATCTGGATGCACACCTCTGATGCTGCAATCTTCTCTTACAGATTGCCAACTAACATTATTTTTACATAATACACACGAGGCCAAACACACCAAGCTAAACACCAAAGCAAAACTTGTTGCATGTCAAACTTGACACCTGATCAGGCCAAAAAGAATGTCTGCTCCTGACCATCACATCTATTTGTGCTTGTTGAGCAGCTCATTTCAGATGTATTCCTCCTTTGCTGTTATCATAAGCTCCTCTCTTCTAGGAAGGTTTTCCTCTATATGTTGGAGAGGCTGTGGAGATTTGTATTCATTTAAATACAAGAGCATCAGTGAGGTCACACTCATGTGCTCTGGGCTCTGTGAAGGACATTCGAGTTCTTTCATTTCAACCTTAATATATATTTATGTGTTTCCACAACTCACTTTGTACACAGGGGCATTGTCATGCTGGAACAGTTTTGGGTCTCCAAGGAAGGGAAGTTGCACTGTAATGATACAGCATGCAGAGACATTCTATACAACCACGAGTTCTTTGATCACCTGAAGGTGCTTTTTTTTTGTGTAGGGTTTTTCTGCATAAAACCTTTAAGCGTTTCTTCCGAGGAACACCTGAAGAACCATTAAGAGCTCAAAGTGTTCAAAATTAGGTTGCAATTCACTACGTAGATCGTTTTACATACATCTGTGCTATTCTAAAGTATTATATTTCTGTATAAAAATATGTTTGGAAAAGAAAAGGCTAAGAGTATCAAGTTTAATTTTGAAGATACAAAAAAAAATACAATGAAAGAGCTGCATCTGCCATCCCCAGCACACATGCAAGTAAAGCAATTTCCTGGCAATTGCACAAGATGGAACAGACCCTAAAAACAACCGCCTGTAAAACCACACACTCTTGTTTCAGGTTGTTTCTGGTCTTACATTGACGAGGCTTAACATTTTGCAAGGCTTAGATGTTATGAGCATTTAAGTCAGAAAGAAATCTAATGGAACATGATTTAATGAAAGTTATTTAATTTGTTTCTGGTCACATCTGGCCTTTTTCTTGACGTGTCTCTGGATTTCCTTTGCTTTTGTGGGTTATGTTGTAATAAATGGGTTCATCTGAAAAAAAAAATATTAAAAATCAAAACTCTGCATTATTGTTAAAATTAATACTAGCTGAATGTGTAATTGTAAATGAATTATTCTCCTCACCCTGAGTGGAACGTTTTTTTCTGCATTTTACAACGATGACCATCACACTGCCAAGCAGAAGCAAACCTCCAATAACTGGAATCAGCACTATATAAAGAGTCTGTGCATCTAAAATTTAGGGAAATGAAAATTGATTTAGAATAACTATAGATATACTCTGGCAAATAACAAAGATGGTGCTAATGTAGGTTCCTAAAACATTTGTGGTGGTGCTATTTTTAATTTAAACATGAAATGACTCTTTCTCACATATAGAGAACAATGTTATACGGTGGATGGAAAAAAAATGCATCTAATTTCAAAATGTTTTTTGTTCTGTAATCTTCATGGAATTATATGTTGTACCACCATGCTTGACAGTTGTGTGGTGGTATGTTGTGATCTGGTCACAAAGCCTTCATACTGCACAAGCAGGGTTGCGGAGTAACTAGTTACATGTAACGGCGTTACATAATTTAATTACAAAATAAATGTAACAGTAATTCGTTACAGTTACTGAGAAAAAATATGTAATTAAATTACAGTTACTTGTTAAAGTAAGTTACTAATGTTAAAGATTACAAATAGGGTTACATCTGAATATTTTCTTTAAAGAACTAGGGTATGCTTTAATAATATTAATGTGTTGCTAGAATTGGTTAAAGCGGTGCTTTTTCTGATGCTTTTGATTGGTTTTTCTGGTTTGAATTTGCAGTACCAAGTCTGCCAGTTACATTAATCCACATTACCGCTGAAAGCTTTAGGCTACTACAACCTGGAGTCGGCACCATGACGAGTGATAAAAATGCATTTCAGTGCTGGAAATTTTAAAATAATTTCATCCTGAAATCTGATAAGGGCGCAAATCTAACAGTTCAGTGCAAAATTTGTTTGCCAGCTGTTAAAATGCTTTCGACATCAAAGTCTTCAATGTCGAACCTGAGGAAGCATCTGCAGGTATGTAACCGAGCCTTTTTTTATTTTACAAAAGCATATGGTTTTTGTCATTATTGTGAGTGTACAGAAATAAAAACAGACCCTTTAGTTTGGAATGATATATTTACTCGTTTCTGTATAATAAAAAGTGACGGAGTAGTCAGTCGATTTACTGAATAGCTGCTATGTGGAAAAAATCCACCAAACGCACCGGCGCGTTCATCGACCCCAAAGTGTATTCAAGACCTGTATTCAAAACATTCAGAACAAATGAGCTGGTCTGCTAGCTACCTTTACCAGGCACACTTGCTATTTATCAACCCTTTACAGAAAATATATATAGCTCACATGTTTCCTCCTTGAAGATGTGTTGGTAATGTCAGATCTAATATAGCTTAGTTATTTTAGTATTGTAGCATACGTTATGATGACTCACAAAGTCATTGAGTTGTGAAAGTTTAGGGCACCAACAGACTCCTCTGGCCAAAGCAATGTTACGTTAAACCATTTTAACTTTGAGTGTCCTTTGTAAATTCAGTGCTTTAGACTGCTGCGTGATTTTCAACTGAAAAGTGATTTATGATCTGAATGATGATCTGCTTCAGTTTCATTTCCAAAAATATAACCTATTTTTCTCGAGGGTTGTCCAGTTTGATTTCCAGAGGATAAAGCGTGTACACACGTGCACACACACACACACACACACACAGATTTAATTCATTTATTTCCCTAATTGCATTGAAGGCTATGGGACACCAGTGTTTTTCTTTTATAAACTGTTTTATTAACTGTTTTATTGCCTATTTGGGTTTATGTATATGTTTTTTGTCTTCAGATTATGTTTTTTTTCAAGGTATTGTTACTTGTCAGTGTGTCCTGTCATAACTATGCAAGGCTTTGATTCCTAAAACAGTATTAAACAATTTTTGTTATGAAGTTTGGTGTTGTGGTGGCTGTGCTTAAAATTAAATGAATATAATCTTAATTCAAGTGGTGAAAGATTTTGAAATTCTAACAGTAAACAGAGTTGAGTACTACTGTAAGGTTAACCCTGCCTGGTATAAATGTTTGGAAATGATTTAGTTGAAAATATCCATTAGAAACTTAAAAGTAATCAAATGTAATCAGTTACTTTTAAAGTAATTGAAAAGTTACACTACTTATTCCATTTTAAATAGGGTCGTTTGTAATCTGTAACCTATTACATTTCCAAAGTAACCTTCCCAACCCTGTGCACAAGTGGATTGTTCTGAGAAATGGCTTATCTAAAACATTCACAGCTTGTTTCTTTTGCTAAGAAAGAAAAAGATTTTTTTTGTAGCTAGACTGGTTAATACATTCCACAACTATTACACCATTAATGGTAACACATACAGCTCGTATTGGCCTCTGGTTATAACTGTCTGTTATTATAGCATGGGCTTGTCACTTTTTGCGAAATTCAGTTTTCATTTTAAAGCTAGTTCGCGTAAAATGTTTGTGTGTAGTGGGGGGGTTGGGGGTTTTGAGAGAGGCTGAGTCTCATTCATCAGACTGAGAATATGGCACATTAATGACGATTTATAGTGGTCTGTTTTCCACCTACTGAGTTCATGAACCATTTTAACAACAATCTGTATTGATTAAGACGGTAGTCTAGTCTGATATTTTGCTTCAGCCTCAGATGTCTTGGTCAGATTTTGTGAACACTGATTTAAGTTGGGAGTTTGACATCTAACATAAATCCTACCTTCCTCGGCGAGTTTCGCCTCAATGTAAACTGAATGAGAGCGAAGTGAAATTCCCTGTAATAGAAACTGGCTGTAAATGTTACACCAATTAATCTGTAATGCCTCTAGCAAGTCTTTTAAATGCTTTTTTTTATACCTTGAATGATTTATAATCTACATTATATTATGTACATTATAATATTATGTATTATGTCAATCAGTTTGACTTGATATTATGTATGAAATGTGGTGTATGTGCTATTAGAATTTGACCATCTTTTTCACTCTTGACGAGTTTGGACCCCATTATAATTTAACTTGCGTTATGAGCCAAATTGCTTTTAAGTATTTAATATTTCAGACAAGTTTCATTAAATATGAGTTTTAGATCTTGGAGTTGGTCTATACCTGTTTCATTCAGTTGTCTCTTTTCACTTCTGTAATCCAGTTTTTTATGGACATTCATAAATCATGAGACCAGTAACATAAAAACCAGTCCTGCGGATTATGGTTCTTTGTTACCGTTTCGAATAATGTTTACCATCAACCACTTACATGCTGTAGGAACAGTGACATCACTTCTTGCACTGAATATTTATCTGAAGTAATCTATAACACATGCATTCATTATTTCACATATTAAATCAAAGCTGTTACCTGATGTAGTGGGTATAGAGCTTTGAGTAGGGCTCTGTTCTGTAATGTAAAAGAAATAAATGAGTAGCAGTTAACATGAATGTTTTGGAAGCTGATCTGTTTAAGCAGAGTGTATTGATAAAGAGGTGAAGAGAGCTGGACAGATTAAAGGAAGAAAGTGCCACTGCGTCTCTCTTTTAAGTAGATATTAAGCAACAGCTAAATTCCACCGCACCGCTATCAGCATGTGAAAATAAACCAACCATTAAAGAAATTTAAACTTGGTTGTTAATAATCAACAGTTTCATTCACTCTTTTTCAACCTTTGAAGATCTTGTAAGAATTTTGGTAAGGTAAAGACTTGCCTGAGTACAAAGTCAGTGAGATAATGTATGTCTCAATTTTGTTGTTTTTGTATATGATCTTGCAAGTGTAGTTGCCAGTATCTTCCTGTTTAAAATCTCTGATGATGATTGACCCATTCTGCATGAATATTTTCTGCGAAAATATTAATGTTTTATTAGCATTGTCCAGGCAAATGTGGGCGAGCAGTCTGTTTTTGTCCATCTGTTTCCATTCGACGGAGCTAATGTCAGATTCTTCATTTGGCAGATGGAAGATAAACGTCTCGCCTTCCTGCACAGACTTCTCAGTGACGTTCATACCTTTCAGAAGAAAGCAGCATAGGTACTGTAAAGCTCTTAGTCCTGTAGAACTGTGATTTCATTATTTTGTCTGGAGACTAGTTTAACAATGTCAATTAGAATATTCATGTAACCAGTTAGTTTTAGTTTGATTGTGCTTTCCAGTCATGTGTAGCATGTCTTTCAGCACTGAAACATGATTTCGGAAAGCATACCAACTGCAGTCAGAGGAAACCACATAGATTTTTTTATGAGTGATAATTCACACCTGAATGCAGGCTACAATGCAAGTACTACATTGAAACAACTATTATCACGATGAAGTTTAAAAGAAGCATTCTGCTTTCAACCATTTTCTTAATATACGGGACACCACAAGGCTTACCTTCCATCGGGAGGAAAAGGCTAAAGATGATAACTGCGTATTTGTGAATCTTCATCGTAGTGGAGATCCAGTGTTTAAACATTTACCACCACTCCGACGCTTCCCTTTGCTTTCTCTCTACTGCTATTTCTATTAATACATTATAACTTCTAAAACTCAGATGACACAGGAAAACCTTCTCTTCCTCCGTGAACATGAAACTGTGTTGTGGTTCTGTGGTCTTGTTTAGAGCATGTGTGAATTTATCAGGTTGTTGGTAGGACAATGAGAGGATGCTGAAGAAGATGAACAGTAGAAGTGCTCTGCCTCCATCTGGATAAATAGAGACACTGCACAGAAACATATTTAGTTGTGAAAAAGGAACACGCCTTCTTCAAGGGCATTGTCTCAAGATAGACTGTTTTCCTTGGTCTTTCTTTTCCTTGGTCATCCCTTGGTCTTAATTTTGAAGAAGTCTGCCCCATTGTACTCTAACACTTCTACAGTAAAAAAACATAGAGCTTATTAAAATAGAACATATTTCCTTGCATGCTGGCTGATGTATAGGTGAAATGAATGAATGTAGCTATGAAACCTGGAATGAAATTATGTACAAGAGGTCACTCTGAGGAGACAGTAACACACCTCAGTGAGTCTAATACTGAGGTGGAACAAAGTGACTTTGAAGTAGAGACTGAGGATATGTTTCTGAAAAAAGCATTAACAAGCTTTACATACACTGATCAGGTATAACATTATGAGCAGTGACAGGTGAAGTGAATAACACAGATTATCTCATCATGGCACCTGTTAGTGGGTGGGATATATTAGGCAGCAAGTGAATATTTCGTCCTCAAAGTCGATGTGTTAGAAGCAGGAAAAATGGGGAAAGTGTAAGGTTGTGAGTGAGTTTGATGAAGGGCCAAATTGTGATGTTTAGAAAACTGGATCAGAACATCTCCAAAACTGCAGCTCTTGTGGGGTGTTCCAGGTCTGCAGTGGTCAGTATCTATCAAAAGTGGTCCAAGGAAGGAACAGTGGTGAACTGGTGACTGGGTCATGGGTGGCCAAGGCTCATTGATGCCTGTGGGGAGTGAAGGCTGGCCCATGTGATCCGATCCAACAGACGTGAATGAAGAAGTTAATGCTGGTTCTGATAGAAAGTTGTCAGAATACAGTGCATCACAGTTTGTTGTGTATGGGACTACATAACTGCAGACTAGTCAGGGTGCCCATGCTGACCCCTGTGCACCATCGAATGTGACAACATTGGGCATGTGAGAATCAGAACTGGACCATGGAGCAATGGAAGAAGGTGGCATGATCTGATGAATCATGTTTTCTTTTACGTCACGTGGATGGCCGGGTGCGTGTGCGTCTCTTACCTGGGGAACACATGGCACCAGGATGCACTATGGGAAGAAGGCGAGCCGGCGGAGGCAGTGTCCTGCTTTGGGCAATGTTCTGCTGGGAAACCTTGGGTCCTGCATCCATGTGGATGTTACTATGACATGTAGCACCTACCCAAGCATTGTTGCAGACCATGTACACCCTTTCATGGAAACGCTATTCCCTGATGGCTGCGGCCTCTTTCAGCAGGATAATGCACCGTGCCACAAAGCAAAAAATGGTTCAGGAATGGTTTGATGAGCGCAACAACCAGTTTGAGGTGCTGACTTGGCCTCCAGATTTCCCAGATCTCAATCCAATCCAGCATCTGTGGGATGTGCTGGACACACAAGTCATATTCATGGAGGCCCCACCTCACAACTTGGAGGACTTAAAGGATCTGCTGCTAACATCTTGTACTCTGATGTAATATCTCTCTAGTACCATGTTAACATTATTTATACATTTGGGAATAATCAGTACTGTTTTACATTTACACAATTATTTTACAGTGATTCCAGCCTCTGAACTTTAGCATGCATGTATTTCTAATAGTTTGCATTTGCACAAATACATGTTACTATCTGCATGCCAACATCTAAATTGGTTATTTTCCCAATTTTTTTAATCCTTGAATTTCTATATATCTACTACTATAAATCATTTGAAAAGGAAACTTGGTGGTTACCTTCACATGTGGCTTAATACATGCTTTTACAAGCTACTTGAGAGAATAGGAGTGATATGGCCATTATCTGGTATCACTGAGAAGTACCTCAGCTCTAAGCGGAGACCTCTGCAAGAGCACTACTTTATTGGTTCATTAAAATAACAGCCAATTAAACATGAAGAAATTTGTAAAAAAAAAAAAAAAAAAAAAAAGAAAAGAAAAAAGACTCCCATACACCAGAAAAACAGTTATTTTTGTGAAGTATAAATATTTTAGTCATAAATGATGTTACAAGTGCAGATCAAGGCCAGGAAGTCTAAATAGAAGCATTGAGCTATGGATAACAGTGGAACAAAGCTTGGAAATGCATAAACACAACATAGCATGAATAAAAAGGACCGAATACAAAAGCAGTGTGCACAATTGCAAAACAATAAGGAGAAAAAAACATTGACAAGATGTGGCACATGGGTTATTGTATTCGTCTTTCTCATTGCAACATCTTGTATTAGATATAAAACTTTAAAGCTTGACCAGAAAGGTAAAAATGGTCAGTGCACAAGCAAATTCACTGGGCTTTCAAATCACAAGAGTCTGTGTTCTGATCCTGCACTTTTTTGTTATATTGTTCAAATCACAGTAGTCAAATTTGAACAGCAGCACAAGAGGTTATTTTAAGTACCTTTTTACATCACAGCAGTGAGTCACTCAAGAATTATGTAACCTGATTCATACAATCTTCATGCAGATCTATTTCTCTATTTCTACATTTTTTTTAAGAAGAAGAAGAAGTGGGGGCATGAAGCCTTTATTATCGCCACACATACATTACAGCATAGTGGAATTCTTTTCTTCGCATATCCCAGCTGAGGAAGTTGGGGTCAGAGCGCAGGGGCAGCTATGATACAGCGCCCCTGGAGCAGAGAGGGTTAAGGGCCTTGCTCAATTGCCCAACAGTGGAGCCTGGTGGTGCTGGGGCTTGAACCCCCGATCCTCCGATCAACGACCCAGAGCCTTAACCACTTGAGCCACCACTGCCCCCAATAGAGTTAAACAATAGAGTTTAAAGACAAATATACTACATAATATCTAGGTCTGAATGAAATCTTGAAGAATGATTCTTGATGGAGATATTCTTCATACTCCACTTGTAGAAAGTCATCTGTTTAGGGAGAAGAAAAATATAGCTTATATATATTAAACTCTTGATATATTCAATTTAAAGTGAATGAGCTGTAATTTCTGTTGTGTTTTAATCAGGGCTCCTAGAAAATATAATATTTTTTTAAAACTTACACAATCCTGGTTAATGATCTGGATGTTTTTTTCTTACCTTGATTAATAGCAGAGGAAATTAAGCTTCTCATTGCAGTTTCTGTTCTCCCAGATGTTCATCTCAATATTAGTTTTACTTGATCTTAGTGCTGCATTCGACACTTTAGATCATAACATTCTCATAGACCGCTTACAAAATCACATAGGTATTCAGGGACAGGCATTAAAATGGTTCAGATCCTACCTGTCTGATCGATACCATTTTGTAGATTTAAATGGAGAAATGTCCAGTGTAATGCCAGTGAAATATGGGGTCCCACAAGGTTCAGTTTTAGGACCTCTGCTTTTCTCAATATACATGCTTCCCTTAGGCAACATCATTAGAAGGCATGGGATTAGTTTCCATTGTTACGCTGACGATACACAGTTATATATCTCATCAAAACCAGATGAAATATCTAAACTGTCTAGATTAACAGAGTGCGTTAAAGATATTAAAGACTAGATGACTGATAATTTTCTATTACTAAATCCTGATAAGACGGAGATATTACTGATTGGTCCAAAAACCAGTACACAGAAGCTCTCACAATTCAACCTGTACTTAGAAGGATGTTCTATTACTAATAGCTCTACAGTGAAAGACCTGGGCGTAATATTAGACAGCAGTTTGTCCTTTGAAAAACATATTTCCGATATTACAAAAATAGCCTTCTTCCACCTCAGAAATATCGCCAAGCTTAGGAACATTTTATCTGCATCTGATGCAGAAAAGCTAGTTCACGCATTCATGACCTCCAGACTGGACTATTGTAATGCGTTATTTGGTGGTTGTCCTGCATCTTCAATAAACAAGCTACAGTTAGTCCAGAATGCAGCTGCTAGAGTCCTTACCAGGTCAAGAAAGTATGACCATATAACCCCAATATTATCATCCCTGCACTGGCTACCTGTTAAGTTTAGAATTGATTATAAACTAGCACTACTTACATACAAGACTCTAAATGGTTTAGCTCCCACATATCTAGCCAGTCTTCTAACACGTTACAATCCATCACGCTCCCTAAGATCTCGAAACTCCGGACTTCTGGTAGTTCCCAGAATATCAAAGTCTACAAAAGGGGGTAGAGCTTTTTCGTATTTAGCTCCTAAACTTTGGAACAGTCTTCCTGACAGTGTTCGGGGCTCAGACACAGTCTCCCAGTTCAAACATAGACTAAAGACATATCTCTTTAGCCAGGCATACACCTAATAAATCCCATAACTTTGTACTCCAATACATCCGATTAGATGCACATCATCATCTAGTGCCTCCTAATATCATGAATAGCAGCTACGCTAATCCCTTTCCATTTGTTTCCCTTCTTCTACCCATCCCCGAGTCACACAGAGATTGTGCCAGCTCCGGTGGCATCCAGAGATGGACCAGCTCCAGCCGGGTTCTGCTTCTGAGGACTGGAGTATTCAAAGCAGCACTGCCAACCCTATGTGGACATTTTACACATAACATTCTACACATGCTGTATCTGCATCACACAACTAATGCAGATTAGTTGCAATTGTTCATATCACACTCTCCGTGTGTCACCCAGATGAGGATGGGTTCCCTTTTGAGTCTGGTTCCTCTCAAGGTTTCTTCCTAATACCATCTGAGGGAGTTTTTCCTTGCCACAGTCGCCTGAGTCACCTCAGGCTCACTCACTAGGGAAAATTTTGTCTAACATCTAGGACTGTTTGTTTGTATGTTTATTGTTTTTTTATGTTCTGTAAAGCTGCTTTGAGACAATGCTCTTTGTTAAAAGCGCTATACAAATAAAATTGAATTGAATTGAATTGAATGTACGTGTTGAGGTTATAGGCACCACAGTGATAGGGTTGGATTGGGCATTGAGGCAGTGATACCAGGCTCCCCAGTGGCTCCCCATTCAACCAAAACCAGTTTCCATCGAGGAAATGCAGTCCTGTCCACACACTGGCTGTTTCATCTTGTTCAGTCTCTGTTTTAAGCAGGTCTAGCAGTGTTTGTGAATCTACAATGACCAGGTAAGAGTAATAAGTCTTGCAGTGCTGGAGAGCCTCCTCCCATGTTTTTTTCTCGCTCACTAAAGTGAACCTCAGATAACAAATAGAAGGTATATTTAATTCACAGTTAACATCATTCCACTGATTTTGAAATATTACAGCACAGCTCTCTATCTGAAGACAGTCATTGGGCTCACCAGGGTACCAGTTTGTGTACTTTGTTTCTTCTCCATCAGACCACTCCCAGGTTTCTGCATTTGGTGCAGTTCTGTTCAACCCAATCCATGTGAAATGGCTTTGTTCACTAATGTTCACAGCCCTCTTGTTTTCCTCTTCAGTACTGATGGTAGCCAAATCCGTAAAGTGCTCCCTGCAATACTTCTGAGCTGTTGTCCAGTTCATCAGCTGAGGAACGTAAAAGTATTCTCTTATCAGACTTACAGCTGCCCCATGAAGTACCAGCAGGAGACAAAAAGAGAGAAAAAAGATTGTGATGCACCTAAGCTCTGTAAACCTTTTGTAATGTCTCTGCCAGCCTTCAGACGTTTGACTGAGAATTAATTTAAAGCACATGCAAATCAGCAGTAACCAGTCAGCACAGTTGTTAGAAACTGATTGTCTGACCGGCAGACCCCTTTATGAGGCTGTGTGTCAGAGTGGACTGTCAACAGTGCAGGTGCTCCACAGGGCCTGTACTTGTACCCCTTTTTTTCACTTTATACTGCTCAGATTATTCAATGCAGGAATAGTACCTGTGTTTCCAAGGTGAGACCAAGTCAAGTCAAGAAGCTTTTATTGTCATTTTAATCACACATAGCTGACACAGTACATAGCAAAATGAGATGTTTCTCCAGGATCCTGGTGCTACATAGACAACACAGCTACAGAACAAAAACAACAACACAGAGCTAAGAACCGAAATTTTATCCTAGCTACATAAAGTGCAACATGTGCAAAATGATGACCAGGAGTGAACTTAAGTGTCACAAAGCACTCAAAGCACAGTAGTCAAATTTGAAAAATAACAGAGCAAAAATATTTCCCATTTAAATCTGTCAGCTGAGAACAAAGAAAATGTCACTTGCATCATTCTAGATTTCTCAGTTTCACTATGGGGTAGAAACTCGGAGGCTCCCTGCAAAATGTAATCATTCTGTATATTCAGGCACCTTTACCCTTAACAAATGTTCTTTATTTCAAAATGCCTTCTAAAGCTAGTAAAAGTGGTAGTGCATCATTTGGCCTGCTTCTCCTGCTGTGACCTTGTCATCTCATAGCTTTACTTTAAATGAACCTTTCAAACAAATACAAATTCATTAATTATTCTTTAACCATGCAATAAATATTAAAGGAAAGGATCACAAAAACCAAATCACCAAATCCTACCCATTTCTATTTAAGTTGAGCAAAGACATAGAATGTAGTGCCAAGGATCTTAATCTGTGTGTTTTAGTGAAAGGGACCCTGTTGGCAAAGTCTGTAATGTATCATGAAGTGGATTGAGATAATAGGACTTTGCTTTCCTTGGTACCTGCTTAGTAAATAAATAACTTGGGTAGTTTCACTCCAAACGTTTTGCTCCAAATTATTCTACCAGTCTTGTCATCAGTCAAGTCTGAAATACAGTCTCTGAAAGAGGAGTTCTTTTAAAAGTATGTTAACTTTTATATACAGATATCGCAAAGTAAAAAAACACCAGTCGCTTGGCTTTATTAACTTGCGTGCACAATTAACCATCAGGACACACACAATACATTTAAATGAAAAATAGTCAGATGTGCTGGATTACGTGATGCACTGGTTAATAAATAGCTTGGAAGCCATATTGTAAAATTAAATTTGTAGTAATTATTACAACTAGGTCTTCTCCTGCAGCAATATATGCACAATAAACCCGACTCCTATTAGATTTATTTCAGTACTTGACATTTCCACATTAATCTATCATTACATTAGTCTTTTTTTATTTTTCATGGTATCATCATTTTATTTTTCATGCTATCATCATGCTTTTTTGTTACATATTTTTACTTTTGACAGCAGAATAAGTCATGGTGGAGTTTTGTTTTCTTGAAATTTTGAAGCTTTAAGACAAAAGTGCTTGCATTTAAAGGCAGTGGTTTAAACACTACTCATGAAAATTCTGGACACATTAAATAAGTATGCAATCTAAATGGGGAACAAGGAAAATCATCTTTAAGCTTGTGTATCAAAACCTCTTTGAATACACCGTTCCTTACAAAAAAATGCTGTAATATTTGTATTTAAGTTATGTTACGAAATGCTCATACTGAACATCACAAAATAATTTACAATCCTAGAATGCATTGTCAACCAGGATAGGATGGGTTTACATTTCGTTTACACAATTTGGTACTTGGTTTGGTTAAATTAGAGTTTATCCTCAACAATCACTTCTATATAGTTGATTTCTGACCATATCTATTATTATAAGTGCTGTACTGATGAGACTGAATTGAATTACTCCAGATGCATGTATGAGATGCACTGTAAAGGTAAAAAATGGACTAGCTTTCCCCTGACATTGAGTATCAAGACTTTGCTGTACTGGGGCAGAGTTTGCAAATGCAAATTCACTTGACTGTTTAAACAGTCAGTTGCATGCATTCAAATGTAGACTGAAGACACACTTCAAATCACCAGAGCCTTTTCTGATCCTGGATGTTTTATAAAAGAGCTTAGATTTTAAAATACAAAATAAATAAAAAAAATCTAAAAAAACACAACAAAAAAAAATTGCATACATACTTGCAAATACAGCTCTAAGGAGGCTCTGTGTGAGCTCTGCAGAGCTATTAACGAGCTACAGAATGTTCAACCCGATGGACTGTTTATTATCACCGGAGATTTCATGCGAATCTCAAAACAGTGCTCACTAAATTTCATAAGCATGTGGACTTTGCAACAAGGGGCACGAACACGCTGGATCTTGTTTACACAAACATTCCCAGTGCGCATCATGTGGAGCCCCACCCCCACCTCGGCTACTCAGATCACATCTCTGTTATGCTAATTCCAGCATACAGACCACTCGTCAGATGCTCTAAACCAGTTCTGAAACAGGTTAAAACCTGGCCAGCAGGAGCTACCTCTGCTCTTTGGGACTGTTTTGAGTGCACTGAATATGTTCCGGGAGGCTGCAACCAATGTCAACTCTATCAACTTGGAGGAGTACACAGCATCAGTGACCAGCTACATCGGCAAGTGCATCAATGACATGATGGTCTCCAAGACCATCACCACACACTCCAACCAGAAGCCATGGATGACTGCAAAAGTGCATACTCTCCTGAAGTCGAGAGACTCCACCTTCAGAGCTGGGGACAAGACGGCCTTAAAAACAGCAAGGGCCAAATTGTCCCGAGCCATCAGAGAGGTGATGTGTGCACATGCCCAGAAAATCCACGGCCACTTTAAGGACAGCGGAGATTCCCGGCACATGTGGCAGGGCATACAGGTGGTCACAAACTACAAGACCACATCACCTGCCTGTGACAGTGACGCCTCCCTTCCAGATGAACTGAACGACTTCTACACTTGGTTCGAGGCACAGAACAACGTAGCAGCGAGGAAGACCATCCCTCCTCCTAACAACCAGATGCTCTGTTTTTCCACAGCTGACATGAGGAGAACTCTTTGCAGGGTTAACCCACGGAAGTCTGCTGGACCAGACAACATTCCTGGCAGAGTACTCAGGGAATGCGCAGAACAGCTAACGGATGTCTTCACCGACATCTTCAACGTTTCCCTGAGCAGCGCCATTGTTCCTACGTGCCTCAAGACAATGACCATCGTCCCTGTGCTGAAGAAGTCTACAGTTTCCTGCCTCATTGACTATCATCCCGTTGTACTCACAGCCATTGTGATGAAATGCTTAGAGAGGCTCATCATGAGGCACATCAAGACCCAGCTACCTCCCTCACTGGACCCCTTGCAGTTTGCGTATCGTCCTAACCACTCCACGAACGATGCCATCACCACAATCCTCCATCTGGCCCTCATACACCTGGACAATAAGGACTCATACATACGAATGTTGTTCATTGACTTCAGTTAAGTATTCAACACAATTATCCCTCAGCACCTGATTGAGAAATTGAGCCTGCTGGGCCTGAACACCTCCCTCTGCAACTGGATCCTGGACTTCCTTACTGGATGATCTCAGTCAGTCCGGATAGGGAACAGCATCTCCAGCACCACCACACTGAGCACGGGGGCCCCTCAGGGCTGTGTGCAAAGCCTACTGCTGTTCACTCTGCTGTCTCATGACTGTGCAGCAATACACAGTTCGAAACACATCATCAAGTTCGCTGATGACACGACCGTGGTGGGTCTCATCAGACTCATTGGAGTCTCTTTCCCCTCTGTCAAGCACATGTACACACACTGCATCTGCAAAGCCAACAGCATTGTGGACGACCCCTCACACATACCCCTCACACACACTCCTGCTGTCTGGAAAGACGTACCGAAGCATTCGGGCCCTCACAACCAGACTTTGTAACAGTTTCTTTCCACAAGCCATCAGGCTCCTCAAGACCCAGAAATGAAACTATACCAACTCTCTCTCACACACACACACACCCACCTGTGTGAACAGACTCACAATATGTTCAATATTATTACTTATTGTTACTTCTTTTTTGCACTACTTCAACTTGCTGCTGTAATGATTACTTGTTATTTGCATTACATTTTGATACTGCATTTTTGCACATTCCACACTATCATGCTGCTATGTATATGTTTACAAACATATATGTAATTAGATACCTGGTTTTTACAGTCTTCCCAGTTTGCACAACACATACAATTTTGTTCCGTTGCACGCTTTTTTCAGTGCTATGTGCCCTCTCTTGTGTTGTTTTTTGTACTTCCTGTATTTGCACCTGGTTGCACACGCACTTTACGTAGCTAAGACAAACTTCTGTCCTAGCTTTGTGCTTTTGTTTCTATTGTTACTATATGCTGTATGTTGTTTATGTAGCACCAGGGTCCTGGAGAAACGTTGTTTCATTTCATGATGTACTACGTCAGCTATGTGGTTGAAATGACAATAAAAAAGAACAAAAAAACTTTTTGGCTACTAGGTTTTACATCTTTCAGGTGCTTTTCTTCTTTTAATTATAAGTTGTTTATTTGTTCTTTGCCTAGCTCTTAGTTACAACTAACCTTTAAAATAAAATAGTTTAATGCCGAAAGCTGTATGGCACACAGTGTCTACAATCCAATACCACATATTGACTATAGGATGGTGAGTCGTCTTTTTTCTTTTGATCTTACGCTAGCTCTTGTTTAAATTTAACCCAATTGAGCATTTTTTTTTTTAATCAATAATGTTTAAATGTATTATAGTTCAGTAAAAAAGTAAGCTTTTCTGTTTCCAAGTCTGCAGGTGACACAAGACAAACAAGGAGTGTCATTCATGATTCAAATCACTACATTGAAACTTTAAAGTAGCCGAATAGCATTGTGCATGAGATTTCCCATTCAAATCTGCAGCTGAAAGACTGATGTAATCTTGGCTTTCAGATGCTTTCATTAAGGCTTGGTCATTATCCCTTCTATAGAGGTGATAAGGCAAAAGCTAGCTTATAGCTGTATTTGATTGCATGCTATACTAATGTTACTGCCCTTTTGTTTATTTTAAAATTCATAATTTGCTAAATTTACAGTTTATTGATTATTCTGTTGATATTAAATAAGGATACTCGACTAACTATTGAGTTAACCAAGAGCACAGCTTTTGGAAATAAGTGGATCAGGTAGCGTGTCTGGTATCATTCTGTTGTAATTTATATTTGCCCACATATACCCTGCCTGTGAAGAATGTTGATAAGAAATTCATCCTGTGTGCATCACAACTAGAAGATACAGGACCCTTCTATTTGAAGAACTACCAAAAGATTGAGAATCTCTACAAATAGCAGCCAAGAGAATATAAACAATTTAACATGAGTCTTGAGCAACCCAATTAGTTTTATATGCTTTTTACATATGTGGAATATGTTACTGAAAAAAGTAAGTTAGTTTATTATTATTATTATTTTACATCTAGTTAATATTATGATGCAATATGTTTGAACGATACTTCATTCTGAATGAATTACTAATCAATTTAACAGCTTTTGGCTTGAATTCAGCGATTTAGTTCTTGTTATTGACTCTTTCCTCAAAATAAAACTTATTCATTAAAAAGGTGTAAAGCTAGCAACAACAGCAAAACAAACAACAATGAAACAAATAGCTTTTTAAATTATTAAAATATCTTTTTAATTGAAAAACGTTACGAAGATTTGAAATCTTGCAAAATATGCTTATTTCTGGAATTTTCACATTATTAAGACAATAGGGAAACGTGTTGCCCTTTCCAAGCTCATGAAATTGGAAAAAATACAATTAACTTTTTAGTTAGCCATTATCTCCTTTTAATAACACTACATATGTTTCAACTCGAGCATGTTTCACCCATGTGCAGGATTAAACAAAGCGCTGCTTTATTCACAGGGGTAAGACAGGACTAAAACAAAACGTGAAACATAACATCACAAACAAAATATGAACGGTTTGTCATATGGACCGACAACACTAGGCACAACACAATTTTCACATAGCTGATTTGTATTGGCACATTTTACATTTAGTCGTTGACTAGCATTATTGACAAACAATTTTTTCAAAGTGGCGGAATCGGCGGTCGTGACTTAACCTTACTGAATTTGAATAAAAATGCGGGATAGTAAACATTGGTTCTGAAACATGATCTTTATATCAAAATAACGAGGAAAGATTGTAGTTTTCATAATATGTTCTTAAATTTGGAAAAACATACAGATTTCATGAGAAATATCATCTAATCTTGAACTATATCTTGGTGAAGGAACAACGTGCGCTGTGTTAAGCACCATTGAAAAGCACATCCAGTCAGCTCCTTTGTTTACATTGAAACGTGAATATTAATTAGAAATTTGCATACCACGTTTAAATATTTATGTAACTACCCATCATGTGAGGTCAGGCCATGACCTCGATTGTCAACATGATGCGATGTACAGGTCAACGTTAGCTGATTAACTTTGTCGTGTGTTTTGCAAGATTGTAGAACAGTTTACATAGACAGATATAATTTTATTAATAATTTTATGAGCTTTCAAATGGTGTCAATGTGATATGTTGAAAAAGTATTGATGTAGGAAGGTGAAGATTAGAGTGACTTGAAAAACGCATAAATTCCACATGATGAGCGATCGACTCCGTTATCAGCTGTGGTCGTTATTAAAATACAAGATTTTATAGGAAACGTTTGTGAGCCTAATTAGAACATGGGTGTTCTTAAAGGCTACAAAAATGTACCCATTAAGCATAGCCAGACTTTTTTAATTTAAAGAATTATTTCAATACTATTAATTTAAATACTATAGTTTATAATAATCAAATATGCATCTGAAATAAAATTACATATTATTCTATGAGTGATTTCTTCTTCTTTCAGCTTTTTCCTTCAGGGGTCACCACAGCGAATCATCTCTCTCCACCTATCCCTATCTTCTGCATCCTCAAGAAAAAAAAGATTACATAATTCTCATGTGACTCACACTTTGCTCAAATGCAGACAACATATTTGAATGGAACATGCGATTTACAAAGGTACTTTATTAAAAAATCTCCTGCACTGCTTTTCAAATTTGAATACTATGATTTGAATAACACTTTGAATAACATTGTGGCACAAAAACATATTAGATGTTCTTCTTCTTCTTCTTTCGGCTTTTCCCTTCAGGGGTCGCCACAGCAAATCATCTCTCTCCATCTATCCCTATCTTCTGCATCCTCAACACTTGCACCCACTAGCTTCATATCCTCATTAATAGCATCCATATACCTCCTCTTTGGCCTTCCTCTTTGCCTCCTGCCTGGCAGCTCCATGTCCAACATTCTCCTACCAATATACTCACTCTCCCTCCTCTGAACATGTCCAAACCATCTTAATCTGGCCTCCCTAACTTTGTCCCTCATATGTCCAACATGAGCTGTCCCTCTGATGTACTCGTTCCTAATCCTGTCTAATCTTGTCACTCCCAAAGAGAGCCTCAACATCTTCAGCTCTGCTACCTCTAGCTCTGACTCCTGTCTCTTCCTCAGTGACACTGTCTCTAAACCATACAGCATGGCCGGTCTCACCACTGTCCTGTACACCTTCCCCTTGATTCCCGCTGATATTTTCCTATCACACAGAACTCCCGACACCTTTCTCCACCCATTCCAACCTGCCTGCACTCGCTTCTTTACCTCTTTCCCACACTCTCCATTACTCTGGACTGTTGACCCCAAGTACTTAAACTCCTGTACCTTCTTCACCTCTTCACCCTGTAACCTTACTGTTCCACTTCCCTTCCTGAAGGGAAAAGCCAAAAAAAGAAGAAGATTAGCAGTGTCACGAATTACAGGAAGCATTGAAAACAAGCTTAAAAAGAAGAAAACCAACCACAATGGCATCAGGTTAGCTCAATTACAAGTAGGTGATTGTGATCGTTGGAGCACCAGTGGCTTTTGGGAATTGTAGTCTGCAGTGGTTCACTAAGTATCTAAATATACAGTGGTGTGAAAAAGTGTTGGCCCCCTTCCTGATTTCTTATTTTTTTGGGTATTTTTGAACTTGGGTTCTGCAGCAGAACAATGATCTAAAAACACACCAGCAAGTCCACCTCTGAATGGCTGAAGAAAACAAAATGAAGACTTTGGAGTGGCCTAGTCAAAGTCCTGACCTCAATCCGATTGAGATGCTGTGGCATGACCTTAAAAAGGTGGTTCATGCTCGAAAACCCTCCAATGTGGCTGAATTACAACAATTCTGCAAAGATGAGTGGGCCAAAATTCCTCCACAGCGCTGTAACAGACTCATTGCAAGTTATGGAAAACGCTTGATTGCAGTTGTTGCTGCTAAGGGTGGACCAACCAGTTATTAGGCTTAGGGGGCAAACAGTTTTTCACACAGGGCCATGTAGTTTTGGATTTTGTTATTCCTTAATAATAAAAACCTTCATTTAAAAACTGCATGATGTGTTTACTTGTGTTATCTTTGACTAATATTTAAACGCGTTTGATTATCTGAAACATTAAAGTGTGACAAACATTCAAAAAAATAAGAAATCAGAAAGGGGGCCAACACTTTCACATCACTGTACATCTAGGTTTTCTATAAAGCTGATGTGACCATATCTAGAGTATCAACTAGATTATTGAGTATCAGTTGTGCTGTACTGTGGTAAAGGTAGCAAAAGCAAATTCCCTTGGTTGTTTAAACATTATTTCAAATCACCAAAGCCTGTGTTTTAATCATGCATTTTTACACTAGAACATAAAAAAACACCTTTGCAAATACAACTTCTACTTGTTGGCTATTAAGTTTTATATCTTTTAGTTTAATTATTAGTTGTTTTTGTTCCTTGCCTTAGACTAGCTTTTAGTTCATCTTCTAAGTAAACATGGATCATCACCTAACCTTTGAAATAAAGTACTTTAAGGCCTACAACACAGTGCAATGACTATGAGATGGTTAGTCATCTTTTTTCATTTCATCTTACTCTAGCTCTTATTTCAGTTTAACTCATTTCAATTTTTTTTTTTTTTTTTTTTTTAAATAAACTCCTTTTGAGTTTTGTAATAGTTTCTTTTAGGCTACAGTTGATATAAGGCACACAAGGAGTGAATGTGTGTCATTCAAATTACTACATTTAAATTTTAAAGGAGCCAAATAGCATTGTGCATACGATTTCCCATTCAAATCTGCAGATGAAAATAAAGAGGGAGTCTGGAATGATATATATTCTGTCCCAGATGCGTGTTTCATCTACGCACACTGACAGATAGCTAACAGGAGTCAGAAAAGGTCAGACACAGGAGTAAAGTTGAGGGGTTTTTACTGTTATGTTCTTTCCTCTTCTTTCTCTTTTTTTGTAAAAACTGAAACATACAAAGATTACAAATGTCTTGTTACAGAATGTTCACGAATAAACATGAATGAATTTACATCATTTAAAATGTTCTTTGAACGCACAACTGGCTGCATTCAACTTTGCTTAGTATCATTGTTGTTCACGAATTACCATCGTTGGAGAATAGTTCAATTTAAGCTCAAACTTATTAATTACAAATATATACACCCATTAAAAGAAAGGTAACAACTTACAGGCAAAGCCTTTCCAAGGCACAAAACGTAAAGGAAAAAGAGAGCCAACCGCATGGAAAGAATCTGGAACACTGCGGTTATTTCCTGGTTAACCTCTAACCCAAGAGTCACATGACCTAAACCAACCACTAAGAAAACAGCTCACAGTCATCAATGTTCTTTGATGTTACACCAAACTGCCACAAGATGGTGCTAAGAAATAACAAATAAATGTATGCCATGACAATATAATATTGTTTTTTTAAAGCATCAAGGCTTGGTCTATTTTCCCCCTAATTAACTGAAAATCAACCATCACACCATGCCCACATTAATTAGTCTATGAACACTTGCTACTAAACACACTCCTGCCACTCATGACTGTTACATGGGTGTTCATGGTGAGTTTATGTTTAACTGTTCTGCTGTTCTGATTACTCTGCTGTTCTGATTACAGCAGTAGTATGTTGGCCATTACCTTACTGTAGCTGTTAGCTACACTAAGCTGTATTAATAATTGAAGTATGTTATTTATTTATTGAAAGCTTTGTCAAGTTCAATCTGTACAACTCAGTATCCATCAGTGTCATAGCTCAGTCATACTTAGTGTTGACCACTGGCTCATTGGTTACTTTCATGATTCACTCTTTCAGGATTTCTTATCATTTTAATCTGTCTTATTTAGGTGAAACTCAGTTCACCTTTGTTAAATAATGTTTCATACATTTACAATTAGTAACATCTAATATGTTTTTAATCTAGCCATGGGGGTCACAGTGCAGTGACTTCTGTGCCGGTCCCAAGCCCGGATAAATAGAGAGGGTCGCGTCAGGAAGGGCATCCGGCGTAAAACATTGCCAAATTTAACCATGCGAATCGTCAGTACAAATTTCATACCAGATCGGTCGAGGCCCGGGTTAACAACGACCGCCATCGGCGCCGTTGACCTACAGGGCGCCGGTGGAAATTGGGCTACTGTTGGTCGAAGAAGTAGAGGAGGGAGGAGAGTGCACAGACAGAGAGAGAAGAGGAAAGGTAAGAGTGTAGGACTGAGAATAGGAACTCTGAATGTTGGTACTATGACAGGGAAAGGTAGAGAGCTGGCTGATATGATGGAGAGAAGGAAAGTGGATATACTGTGTGTACAGGAGACCAGGTGGAAGGGTAGCAAGGCTCGTAGTATAGGAGCAGGATTCAAGCTGTTTTATTATGGTGTGGATAGTAAGAGAAATGGGGTAGGTGTGGTCCTGAAGGAGGAGTTTGTGAGGAATGTCCTGGAGGTGAAGAGAGTGTCAGACAGGGTGATGAGTCTGAAGTTAGAGATTGAAGGGGTGATGTTGAATGTTGTTAGTGGTTATGCCCCACAGGTAGGTTGTGAGTTAGAGGAGAAAGAGAGATTCTGGAGTGAATTAGATGAGGTGATGGAGAGTATTACCACGGGTGAGAGAGTGGTGATAGGAGCGGATTTTAATGGACATCTTGGTGAGGGGAACAGAGGTGATGAGGAGGTGATGGGAAAGTTTGGAGTTAAGGAAAGGAACCTTGAAGGACAGATGGTAGTGGACTTTGCTAAGAGGATGGACATGGGTGTGGTTAACACATATTTTCAGAAGAGGGAGGAGCATAGAGTGACTTACAAGAGTGGAGGTAGGAGAACACAGGTAGACTACATCCTATGTAGAAGAGGCAATCTGAAAGAGATTAGTGACTGTAAAGTGGTTGTGGGAGAGAGTGTAGCCAGACAGCATAGGATGGTGGTGTGTAGGATGACTTTGATGGTCTGTAAGAAGAAGAGGTCAAAGATAGAGATAGAGAAGAAAACCAAGTGGTGGAAGCTGAAAAAGGAGGAATGTTGTGAGGAATTTAGACAGAAGTTGAGGCAGGCTCTGGGTGGTCAGGTATTGCTGCCAGATGACTGGGAAACTACAGCCAAAGTGATCAGAGAGACAGGGAGAAAGGTGCTGGGTGTGTCATCTGGAAGGAGGAAAGAAAATAAGGAGACTTGGTGGTGGAATGAGGAAGTTCAGGATAGTGTCCAGAGGAAGAGGTTAGCCAAGAAGAAGTGGGACATGGACAGGACTGAAGAGAATAGACAGGAATACAAGGAGTTACAGCGCAGAGTGAAGAGGGAGGTGTCTAAGGCCAAGCAGAAGGCATATGACGAGTTGTACACTAGGTTAGACACTAGAGAAGGAGAGAAGGACTTGTACAGGTTAGCTAGGCAGAGGGATCGAGATGGGAAGGATGTGCAGCAAGTTAGAGTTATTAAGGATAGAGATGGAAGGGTGCTCACAAGTGAGGAGAGTGTACAGAGGAGATGGAAGGAATACTTTGAGGAGCTGATGAATGAGGAAAATGAGAGGGGAAAAAGAGTAGAAGGGGTGAACTCTGTGGAACAGAAAGTAGATAAGATTAGAAAGGATGAAGTCAGGAAGGCTTTGAAGAGGATGAAAAGTGGGAAGGCAGTTGGTCCTGATGACATCCCGGTGGAGGTCTGGAAGTGTCTGGGAGAGGCAGCAGTGGAATTTTTAGCTAGTTTGTTCAACAGGGTTTTAGAGAGTGAGAGGATGCCTGAGGAATGGAGAAGAAGTGTGTTAGTGCTGATCTTTAAGAATAAGGGTGACGTGCAGAGTTGCAGTAACTATAGGGGGATAAAGTTGATGAGCCATACAATGAAGCTATGGGAAAGAGTAGTGGAAGCTAGGTTAAGGAAGGTACTGGAAATTTGTGAGCAGCAGTATGGCTTCATGCCCAGAAAGAGCACAACAGATGCAATTTTTGCTCTGAGAATTTTGATGGAGAAGTATAGGGATGGTCAGAGGGAGTTGCACTGTCTGTTTGTAGACTTGGAGAAAGCATATGACAGGGTGCCAAGAGAAGAGCTGTGGTACTGTATGAGGAAGTCAGGAGTAGCAGAGAAGTATGTCAGAGTGGTGCAGGACATGTATGAGAGGAGCAGGACAGTGGTGAGGTGTGCTGTAGGTCAGACAGAGGAGTTCAAAGTGGAGTTGGGACTGCATCAGGGATCGGCTCTGAGCCCCTTCCTGTTTGCTATAGTGATGGACCAGTTGTCAGAGGAGGTCAGACAGGAGTCTCCATGGACAATGATGTTTGCAGATGTCATTGTGATCTGTAGTGAGAGCAGGGAGCAGGTGGAGGAAAACCTGGAGAGGTGGAGGTTTGCGCTGGAGAGAAGAGGAATGAAAGTCAGTCGTAGTAAGACTGAGTACATGTGTGTGAATGAAAGGGAGGGAAGTGGAACAGTAAGGTTACAGGGGGAAGAGGTGAAGAAGGTAGAGGAGTTTAAGTACTTGGGGTCAACAGTCCAGAGTAATGGAGAGTGTGGGAAAGAGGTAAAGAAGCGAGTGCAGGCAGGTTGGAATGGATGGAGAAAGGTGTCTGGGGTTCTGTGTGATCAGAAAATATCAGCAAGAATCAAGGGGAAGGTGTACAGGACAGTGGTGAGACCGGCCATGCTGTATGGTTTAGAGACAGTGTCCTTGAGGAAGAGACAGGAGTCAGAGCTAGAGGTAGCAGAGCTGAAGATGTTGAGGCTCTCTTTGGGAGTGACAAGATTGGACAGGATTAGGAACGAGTACATCAGAGGGACAGCTCATGTTGGACATATGGGGGACAAAGTTAGGGAGGCCAGATTAAGATGGTTTGGACATGTTCAGAGGAGGGAGAGTGAGTATATTGGTTGGAGAATGTTGGACATGGAGCTGCCAGGCAGGAGGCAAAGAGGAAGGCCAAAGAGGAGGTATATGGATGTAATTAATGAGGATATGAAGCTAGTGGGTGCAAGTGTTGAGGATGCAGAAGATAGGGATAGATGGAGAGAGATGATTCGCTGTGGCGACCCCTGAAGGGAAAAGCCGAAAGAAGAAGAAGAAGAACATCTAATATGTTTTTGTGCCACAATGTTATTCAAAGTGTTATTCAAATCATAGTATTCAAATTTGAAAAGCAGTGCAGGAGATTTTTTAATAAAGTACCTTTGTAAATCGCATGTTCCATTCAAATATGTTGTCTGCATTTGAGCAAAGTGTGAGTCACATGAGAATTATGTAATCTTTTTTTTCTTTCTTTTCAATGAATTAGTGAAAGCCAACCACCAAACATTTACTCATAAGTATGAATGGTTTAATATAAACATATTCAAGAGGAAGAAAGGAACTGGATGCAACCCCTGCATCAATTTTTGATTAGCCAGAAGATCTTTCATTTTTATAATAGAGTTTAAGGTCAAACATACTACATAATATCTAGGTCTGACTGAAATCTTGAAGAATGATTCTTGATGGAGGTATTCTTGTTATTCCATGTAGAAAGTTATCTGTTTAGGGAGAGAAAATATTCACAGCTCTTGATATATTCAAGTTAAAGTGAATGAGATGTAAACTTCTATTGTTGTGTTTTAATGCAGGGTTTAAAATTTTAGCAAAATTTTTTTTCCATGGCTTTTTTTTATTTCTTACCTTCAGTAATAGCAGAGGAAATTAAGTTTCTCATTGCAGTCTCTGTTCTCCCAGACGGACATGTTGTAGTTGTAGGCACCACAGTGATTGGGTTGGATTGGGCATTGAGGTAGTGATTCCAGGTTCTCCAGTGGCTCCCCATTCAACCAAAACCAGTTTCCATCAAGGAAACGCAGGCCTGTCCAGACACTGGCTGTTTCAGCTTGTTCAGTCTCTGTTTTAAACAGGTCTAGTAGTGTTTGTGAATCCACAATGACCAGGTAAGAGTAATAAGTCCTGCAGTGCTGGAGAGCCTCCTCCCATGTTTTTTTTCTCCTTTACTAATGTGAACCTCAGATAACAAATGGAAGGAATTTTTATCTCACAGGTAAAATGAAACCAGCGATTTTGACACATTAAAACACAATTCTCTCTCTCCATAAAATCATTGGGTTCGCCGGGGTTCCATTTTTGGAAACTTGTTTCTTCTCCACCAGACCACTGCCAGGTTTCTGCATGTGGTGCAGTTCTGTTCAGCCCAATCCAAAAACAACTTGTTTGTATATTAACATTTCTTACTCTCTGGTTTTACTCTTCAGTAGTGATGGTAGCCAGGTCACTATAGTGCTCCCTGCAATAGTTCTGAGCTCTAGTCCAGTTCATCCACTGAGGTACGTAAAAGTATTCTCTTGTTAGACTTATAGCTGTCCCAAAAAGTACCAACACAAGACAAATAAAAAAGAGAGATTTCATCTTTGCTCTGATGCATCTACTTGCTGTACAGCTTTACTCGCATCACCCCCAGCTTTCAGGCTCAAGTTTTACTGAGAATCAATTTAAAGCATATGCAAATTAGCACTAGCACAGCCAGTCAGCTCCGTTCACCACCGCAGTATGGGCATACACTGCAAAATATAGAATGAAATATTAGCACATCATTTGTAGTGTTTCTAGCTAGTAACTGATATTCTGACCAGCAGGCCCCAGTATGAGTCTGAGAACTGTGAACCAGAGTGGACTGTAAACAGCAGTCATTTCAGAGGCTCAGCTTGGTTAGTGAATCATATGAGATGATAGATGTGATGGCGTTGATGGTGGTATTAACCCGAATGATTCTGGAAGCTGATCTGTTTAAGCAGAGTGTATGGATAAAGAGGCGAGGCTGCTGGATGAATTAAAGGACTAAAGTGCCGCTGCATCTCATTTTAAGTAGAGATAAAGTAAATTCTAATTCAAATTCTAGGTCTAAATTCCACCGCACCCCTATCAACATATAGTCAAATGCTGTTGCAGATAATATAGGAAACTTTTAACCAAAGTGAAAATAAACTAACATGTCCTTGAAGGAAATTTAAAATTAGTTGTTAATAGGTGACAGTTTTATTCTGACAGAAAATTAAGCATAATTTACAGTGATCTAAAATACTGTGAAGGAAAGTGAAGTGCTGTGGGAGCTGAAAGATGGATTTCATCTTTTCTTGTTTACATAAAGAGTAACAAAAAGTGAATGAAAAACACACGTTGCTACTCTAACAGTATCTAGCCAAACTTCATTATCTAATACTTCAACCATTAATTCTGTGAGTTCTCTCTTGGAAATTCAAATTAAAACCACCAAACATATTAAAGTAACAATACACCCCCCCACACACAGACTTTTTTTTGTATTTACTAAATAACATACATAAACATAAAGTTTCACTCTAGAAATCAGAAGTATTCCTCAACAAATGTCACAACCTTCTCAGCCCAGATAAATTATATCAATCTAAAATGCTAAACTATGCAGATCAACTAAATTATCTATATAAAGTTTAAGTATATTCAAACTCTCTTACTATTTCTAGTGGATAGATAAGTTGTACCATTCTTCTTAATACATTGCCTGATGCAGTACGAACACCACATGGACATTTCAACCCATATTGTCCTGGGATCTGCTTTTTTAAATGGATCCTATTTTCCAGGGTTGTTGTGGGGCCATAACATAATACATCTGATAACCTTGTACTTCAATACATCTGATTAAATGCACATTATCATCTAGTAAGCCTGCTAATATTATGAACAGCAGCTACAATAATTACTTTACATTTGTTTCCCTTCTTCTACCCATCCCGGGACATATAGAGATTGTGCCAGCTCCACTGGCATCCAGAGATGGACAAACTCCTGCCGGTTTCTGCTTTGTGAGGACTGGGGTATTCAAAGCAACACTGCCAACCCTATGTGGATGACAATAACCTTCTAATTAATTTACACATAACTTTCCACACATGCTGTATCTGCATCACATAACTGACTATACATAAATGCAGAAAGGAAATTGTTCATATCACACTCTCCGGTGTCACCCAGATGAGGATGGGTTCCCCTTTGAGTCTGGTTCCTCTCAAGGTTTCTTCCTAATACCATCTACGGGAGTTTTTCCTTGCCACAGTCGCCTTAGTCACCTCAGGCTTGCTCACTGGGGATAATTTTGTCTAACACCTAGAACTGTTTGTATGTTTGTTGTTTCTTATGTCCTGTAAAGCTGCTTTGAGACAATGCTTTTTGTTAAAAGCGCTATACAAATAAAACTGAATTGAACTTCTCTAATCTGCGCTACATCTCCCTCTTTAAATGCAGTATGTGTAACTGTATTTCCATGGTGCCCTGATTTTAAGGCAGTTAAAAATCTTTGCTGGTACTACCATCTCCAAACAGCATGTTTTTAGTTTGATTGACTGAATCATATTCAGATATACTTTTTGGTGGCAGAGAAGTCCTTTCCCTATCATGAAATGTAAAGGTGTTGAATGGCTGTGGTTCATCTGCTTTATAGTAAACATATGAGAGTGGTCTAGAGTGATCATCTCTTCAAAGTTTAGTCAGGTTTTTCCTAAAATCCAAACTTGTTCCTAAAATATATGATTCTCATAAATCCAATATTTTTCTTTCAGTTGAACTAGTGTATTGATTACACCAGGATGCATCACGATTTCATGACAGTACTGCACCAGTTTTCAAACTGCTTGAATCTTTCTAGATCCAGTAGAGTTTCAAGTACTTCTGAACTGCTCAAACTTAACTATGAATTGAAACTTTGACATCAGTTCAGTGTTTATTTATGTTTATATATACATGTATTTTTATTGTCTATGTATTGTTGTTGTCTCTGTGCACTAGAGCTTGTGACACTAAAACAAATTCCTTGTATGCGCAAACATACTTGGCAATAAAGCTCTTTCTAATTCTGATTCTTATTTCAGCAGCATACTATTCCTCATGCACATCTGAATGATCTGGCATCGAAAAGACAGGACCATCCCACTAAAGACTGCTTTGGGTGAGATTATAAACTCTACTGCAGTTTGACCATGTTTCAGGGTTTGTAAGATTTATTTCATTTCTGAAACTCTCTTAGTAACAAATGGCGTACATTTCTGTTGAGAGCTACGTATAAAGTGTAAAACTATTAATCAGTAGTAACATTAGTACATCAGTAAAACATTAATCAATCTGTCCACACTTGCATCTGGTTTTTCTCCATATTCAATGGCTGAATTATGGACAAACACCTAAGCTTCTACAATGAAGTACTTTAAATTCAAGGCCAAAAACTGTATAGCACACAGTGTCTGCAACCGAGTATCCATCAGTGTAAACTAGAGGTGTACAATCTTATGTGCAAATGACCAGTGTGGGTGCAGGTTTTCATTCCAACCAAGCAGAAGCCACACCTGAGTCCACTGAAAGCCAAGATCAGTTAATTAAACAGGTGGAATCAGGTGTGGCTCCTGCTTGATTGAAATGAAAACCTGCACCCACACTGGCCATTTGCGCATAAGATTGTACACCTCACATAAGATTTGCACATAAGATTGAACACCTCTGGTGGAAGGTTTCGATATTCAGCATTGACCATGAGATGGTGAGTCCTCTTTCAGGGTTTTTTCTTTTCATCTTATGCTAGCTCTCACTTTAACTAAGCTGAAAACAATAAATAATGTTTAAAAGTATTACAGTTCAGTAATAGTTTCTCTGTTTTCAAAGCTACAGGTGACACATGGTGCACAAGTAGTGAACATGCATCACCATATTCAAATGTTAAAGTGGCAAAATAAAGCAGAAATGTAGCATTGTGCACAAGATTTCCCATTCAAATTTGTGAGCTGAAAACGAAGAAGGAGTCTAGAATAACAATCTTAACATTCAAAGCATCACCACTTGGTCTGTATTCCTTGTATAGAGGTTTTTTTTTTTTTTCTTTGTTTATGTACACTTGCTTCACAAGCACTGGGGAGTGTGTCCTTCCACTTTTGATTGCAAGTTACACTGGTATTTAGAAAAGATAGACTTGCAACAAATAATTGTACTTTTTATTTTTAGTAGTAGCAGCAGTACACAGGGAGTAAACCTGTAAGAGTTATTCACATCACAGTAGTTACATTTGAAAAGTTCCTTTGTAAGTCCCATTTTCCATTCAGATATGTTTTATAGTGTAAGTCACTATAAAATTATGTAATATCATTTTTTTTTCTCTTAGTTGATTTTTTCTATAAATAAGTGAAAGCCAACCACCAAATATTTACTCATAAGTATGAAATGGTTTAACACAAACATATTCAAGTGAGGGGGGCTTAGTGGTTAGCACGTTTGCTTCACACCTCCAGGGTCGGGGGTTCGATTCCCGCCTCCGCCGTGTGTGGAGTTTGCATGTTCTCCCCGTGCCTCGGGGGTTTCCAAACCAAAGACATGCATTGTAGGTTGATTGGCATCTCTAAATTGTCTGTAGTGTGTGATTGTGTGAGTGAATGAGAGTGTGTGTGTGTGTGCCCTGCGATGGGTTGGCACTCCGTCCAGGGTGTATCCTTCCTTGATGCCCAATGACACCTGAGATAGGCACAGGCTCCCATGACCTGAGAATAGATTGGATAAGTGGTAGACAATGAAAGTATGATATTCAAGAGAAAAAAGACTGGAGGCAGCCTTTCTGGATGAATGTCTTTCATTTTTAAGGTCAAACATACTACACAATATAGGTCTGAATGAAATCTTGAATGATTTTTGAAGGAGGTATTCTTGATAATCCACTAATAGAAAGTGGATAGGCAAAGGAACTGTATACAGCTCTTGATATATTCACGTTAAAGTGAACGAGATGTAAACTTCTTGTGTTGTGTTTAAATGTAGGTGTGTTCAAAGTTTTAGCAACTATCATGGAATATTGACAATTTTAAGCCGAAGTAAAGCAGCATTTGAGCTCATTAAAGGCCAACTCAGCTTCAAGACCCCAGCAAAAACCAGCATTCTTCCCTTTAGTGAGAGCAGACAGTGGGGCCACCACAGTACTGAAGTTCAAGATCAATTTTCAGTAAAAGTTAGCAAAGCCTAGAAATTGCTGCACCTCCTTCACAGATGAGGGAATGGGCCAATCCACCACTGCCTGAACTTTCTGGAGATCCATCTGTATGTGACCAGGTTTAATGATGAACCCCAAAAACTGTACTTGGGTGGCATGAAATTCACACTTTTCTGGCTTAACGTAAAAGGTGATTATTAAGGAAACGACTGAGAACCTTACTCATAGAGGGAACTCAAAAAAATAAGAATATCATCCAGGTAGATGCATACAAATTGATTAAGCATGTCCCTAAGAACATCATTTATCAGGGCCTGGAACACTGCGGGTGTGTTGGTAAGGTCAAAAGGCATTACTAGGTACTCATAGTGCCCAGTGGGTGTGTTAAAGGCAGTCTTCCACTCATCCCCTTCTCTAATATGCACAAGATGTTAAGCATTGTGCAAGTCGAGTTTAGTGAAGACAGAAACTTTCTGTAGTAGCTCAAACACTGTGGCCATAAGCGGTAAGGGGTAATGGTTACGAATAGTGATTTTGTTGAGGCCTCTGTAATCAGTGCAGGGGTGAAGGGCCCCCTCCTTTTACCCACAAAAAAGAAACCAGCACCAGCAGTGGAGGTGGACGGACGAATGATCCTTGCAGCAAGGGCCTCTTCAATGTAATTGTCTATAGCTGCATGCTCAGGACAAGACAAGGAGATGCGGTCTCTGGGAGGACAGGTACTTGGCAGCAAATCAATGGCGCAGTCATATGGATGGTGTGGTGGTAAAAAGTGTCTTTTTTTCTTACTGAAGACTGCCTTGAGATGATGATACTGACTGGGGACTTGAGATAGGTCTAGGGGTTCTGTGGACCCGAGAATAGGGTCAAGGGTACTCTGGATCAAGCAGGTGATTTGACTAGTGGAACTCCAATTAAGGACAGTGCCAGTGGACCAGTCAAGGTGTGGGTTATGTTGAACAAGCCAGGGGTGACCGAGGATCACAGGAAACTCTGGAGAATGTATCAGATGGAAACAACTACTCTTGATGTTGATGAATGGAGAGGCGAGAAGGGTTGCGTACACAGGACTCAGATCTTCCATCCAGGGCAGTAAATGTCAGAGGTGTAGGGAGTGACTCAGAAGGGATCTGGAGACTCTTGACAAGGGAAAAGTTCATAAAGTTTCCAGCTGTACCTGAATCCACCAAGGCCTTGAGTTGATGCTTATGAGCACCCCAGTGAGTGTTACCAGGAGAAACAATCCTGAGTTGGAAGTTGCGGCAATGCGAGTAATTCCAATTACAGTCTTCCTTGCCTGTACGGGACCAAGCGTTTTCCCGAGAGCTCCAGGCAGGCAGAACGGAGATGCCTAGGCAGTCCACAGTAAAGACAACACCGCTCTTTCATGCGGTGATCACGTTCTGATGGGGAGATCTGAGTACTGGCCAAATGCATAGGTTAAGGAGATCCGTGGGGCAGTGGTAACTTCTCTGTGGGAACTAGATTGACAAGGCGTGTGAAAAACTGGCACCTCAGGTTCCTTCCCCTCAGGCGGTTATCCAGACGAACTGCTAGATCAATAAGGGCCTCAAGATCATTAGCAGGCTCTCGTGTTGCAAGCTCACCCTGGAATGCCTCAGAAAGACTGTTATGGAAAAACACCATGAGGGGTTCATTGTTCCAGCCACTCCCAGCTGCAATTGTACAAAAATGGATAGCATATTCTGCTACACTGCGACTGCCCTGCCAGAGAGACAGCAGTCGTTTAGATACTTCTTGGTCACTAATGGGGTGATCAAAGACTCTCTTGAATTAAATGTAATTAAACGTGAACAGAATGGGCTTTGGTTCCTGTTGGGCTAACACCACTTCATGACATTGAAATTAATTTTCATGCTGAGCAATGGTAGTTACGAACTGGGCGTCTCTGGGCCCATAGTTGGCTTGATGTTTCTATCAGAGCTGGGGATTGAACTCAGGTCTCTGTTATGAGAGTCTGATTCTCAATCACTGAGCCACAGGAGGATGGTGAACCCAATAGAGAGACGCACTTGTGAGAGTTAGAGATGCAGAATATTTTAATGAAAATTCAGGCAACAAAAATCCATAAAGAAAACAAAAACACCCCTCCTTGAACCGCCACCTCATTGTGGTGGAGGGGTTTGAATACCCGAATGAACCTAGGAGCCATGTTGTCAGGGGCCTAGTGCTCCTGGTAGGGTCTCCCAAGGCAAACGGGTTCTAGGTGACGGGTCAGACTAAGAGCAGTTCAAGACCTTTATGGAAATAACATCAAGGACCATTACGTCGCCCGGACTGGCGTCACCGGGGCCCCACCCTGGAATGGTCCCCGAATGGGGACTCCATAGTTTTGCTGGGGGACTTCAACGCCCATGTGGGCAACGACAGTGATACCTGGAGGGGCATGATTGGGAGGAACGTCCCCCCTTGTCTGAACTCGAGTGGTGTCTTGTTGCTGGACTTCTGTGCTAGTCACAGCCTGTAACAAATACCATGTTCAAGCATAAGGGTGCCCATCAGTACACGTGGTACCAGGACACCCTAGGCCGGAGATCAATGATCGACTTTGTGGTCGTGTCATCTGACCTTTGGCCACATATCTTGGACACTCGGGTGAAGAGCGGGGCGGAGCTGTCAACCGATCACCACCTGGTGGTGAGTTGGATCCGCTTACGGAGGAGGATGCCGGACAGACTTGGCAGGCCCAAACGTATTGTGAGGGTCTGTTGGGAACGTCTTGCTGATCCCTCTGTTAGGGGGGTCTTCAACTCCCACCTCCGGGAGAGTTTCAACCAGATCCCGAGGGAGGTTGGGGACATTGAGTCTGAGTGGACCATGTTCTCCTCCTCCATTGTTGACGCAGCCATCCGGAGCTGTGGCTGTATGGTCTTTGGTGCCGGTCGCGGCAGAAATCCCCAAACACAGTGGTGGACACTGGAAGTAAGGGATGCCGTCAAGCTGAAGAAGGAGTCCTATCGAGCCTGATTGGCTCGGGGGACTCTGGAGGTAGCTGAGGCATACCGGCAGGCCAAGCGAACTACAGCCGTGGTGGTCTCGGAAGCAAAAACTCGGGTCTGGGAGGAGTTCGGTGAGGCCATGGAGAAGGACTATCGGATGGCCTCGGGGAAATTCTGGCAGACTGTTCGGCGCCTCAGAAGGGGTAAGCAGCTCTCTGCCAACACTGTTTACGGTGGAGGTGAAGAGTTGCTGGCCTCGACTGGGGATATTGTCGGATGGTGGAAGGAATACTTCGAGGATCTCCTCAACCCCACTGACACGCCTTCCGTAGAGGAATCAGAGGCCGAGGACTCAGAGGTAGATTCATTCATCACCCAAGCTGAGGTCACTGAGGTAGTTCAGCAGCTCCTTGGTGGCAAGGCACCAGGGGTGGATGAGATTTGCCCTGAGTACCTTAGGTCTCTGGATGTTGTGGGGCTGTCTTGGCTGACACGTCTCTGAAACATAGCGTGGTGGTCAGGGACAGTGCCTCTAGACTGGGCGACCGGGGTGGTGGTCCCTCTTTTTAAGAAAGCGGACCGGAGGGTGTGTTCCAACTACAGGGGGATCACACTCCTCAGCCTCCCAGGGAAAGTCTATTCCAGAGTACTGGAGAGGAGAGTCCGCCTGTTAGTCGAACCTCGGATACAGGAGGAGCAATGCGGTTTTTGACCTAGTCGTGGAACACTGGATCAGCTCTATACTCTCCACAGGGTGCTCGAGGGTTCGTGGGAGTTTGCCCAACCAGTCCACATGTGTTTTGTGGACTTGGAGAAGGCTTTCGACTGTGTCCCTCGTGGCATTCTGTGGGAGGTGCTCTGGGAGTACGGGGTCCGTGGCCCTCTGTTAAGGGCTGTTCAGTCTCTGTAGGTCGACTGTAAGTCAGATCTGTTTCCAGTGCATGTTGGACTCCGACAGGGCTGTCCTTTGTCACCGGTTCTGTTCATTGTTTTTATGGACAGAATTTCTAGGCACAGCCAGGGGCTGGAGGGAGTCCGGTTTGGGGACCACAGGATTTCATCGCTGATTTTTGCAGATGATGTTGTCCTGTTGGCTCCCTCAAGCCTGAACTTACAGCATGCACTGGGGCGTTTTGCAGTTGAGTGTGAAGCGGCTGGGATGAGGGTCAGCACCTCCAAATTGGAGGCCATGGTTCTCGACCGGAAAAAGGTGTCTTGCACCCTCCAGGTTGGAGGGGAGGTCCTTCCTCAAGTGGAGGAGTTTAAGTATCTCAGGGTCTTGTTCACGAGTGAGGGAAGGATGGATCGTGAGATTGACAGACGGATCGGTGCAGCGGCAGCAGTAATGCGGTCTATATACCAGTCTGTTGTGGTGAAGAAGGAGCTGAGCCGGAAGGCGAAGCTCTTAATTTACCAGTCAATCTACGTTCCTACTCTCACCTATGGTCATGAGCTCTGGGTCATGACCGAAAGGGTAAGATCCCGGATACAAGCGGCCGAAATGAGCTTCCTCTGTAGGGTGGCGGGGTGCTTCCTTAGAGATAGGGTAAGGAGCTCTGTCACCCGGGAGGAGCTCGGAGTCGCTGCTCCTCCACATCGAAAGGGGCCAGTTGAGGTGGCTCGGGCATCTGTTTCGGATGCCTCCGGGACGTCTCCCTGGAGAGGTGTTTCGGGCATGCCCCACCGGGAAGAGACCCTGGGGAAGACCCAGGACACGCTGGAGAGACTATGTCTCTCGGCTGGCCTGGGAACGCCTCGGGGTCCCTCTGGAAAAGCTGGAGGAAGTGTCTGGGGAGAGGGAGGTCTGGGCATCCCTGCTTAGACTGCTGCCCCCGCGACCCAGCTCCAACAAACACAAAGCAAAGACACTGTGAGACAAAGCCGCTTAAATACACCTAGCTGAATAAGACACGTGAACACAATGACGCTGACTAAGCCCTCTAGAGGTAAAAACCTAGAACAACAACTGGCAACTGACAATCTGTAAGTGGAAAGAACATTTCTCAATAAACCAGCCACGACCAGGTGCTCCTCACAAGATTTCTGACAGAGGAGTTGAAGTATGTTGAAGCTTGTTTAGCTAGGGAACAATAGTCTGTTTCGGGTGGGGAAGAAGGGAAAAAATGGGGAAGGAAGGGAAAAGAGAGAAAAGAGAAGAAAAGAAGGATCTTCCATACCCCCTCATAATTATCCATCTTTTTTTTTATTATCCTTCACAATTATTTAGAATTCTTTAGTTATCTCATAAATGCTCCATAAAATTCATGTTAATATTCTTCTATAATCCTAATAACCTCAACACAAGCATTTGTAATCAGTTCACATTTAACTTCACAATCCCTCATAGTTTCCTTATGATCCTTTGTAATGACATCATACTTTACAATTTCTCAAGTTCATAATCTTGTATTTTATAGTGCTTAATAATTACTTCAACCTCAATATATGAATATACCTTATAATTATGCTTTATAATTACTTCACAGTAATTCAAATTTCTGCATCCTTTTTAGTGCCTTATTAATCCTTCTTAATAATCTAGCCATGGGGGTCACAGTCCAGTGACTTCTGTGCCGGTCCCAAGCCCGGATAAATAGAGAGGGTTGCGTCAGGAAGGGCATCCGGCATAAAACATTGCCAAATTTAACCATGCGAATCGTCAGTACAAATTTCATACCGGATCGGTCGAGGCCCGGGTTAACAACGACCGCCATCGGCGCCGTTGACCTACAGGGCGCCGGTGGAAATTGGGCTACTGTTGGTCGAAGAAGTAGAGGAGGGAGGAGAGTGCGCAGACAGAGAGAGAAGAGGAAAGGTAAGAGTGTAGGACTGAGAATAGGAACTCTGAATGTTGGTACTATGACAGGGAAAGGTAGAGAGCTGGCTGATATGATGGAGAGAAGGAAGGTGGATATACTGTGTGTACAGGAGACCAGGTGGAAGGGTAGCAAGGCTCGTAGTATAGGAGCAGGATTCAAGCTGTTTTATTATGGTGTGGATAGTAAGAGAAATGGGGTAGGTGTGGTCCTGAAGGAGGAGTTTGTGAGGAATGTTCTGGAGGTGAAGAGAGTGTCAGACAGGGTGATGAGTCTGAAGTTAGAGTTTGAAGGGGTGATGTTGAATGTTGTTAGTGGTTATGCCCCACAGGTAGGTTGTGAGTTGGAGGAGAAAGAGAGATTCTGGAGTGAATTAGATGAGGTGATGGAGAGTATTCCCACGGGTGAGAGAGTGGTGATAGGAGCGGATTTTAATGGACATGTTGGTGAGGGAAACACAGGTGATGAGGAGGTGATGGGCAAGTTTGGAGTTAAGGAAAGGAACCTTGAAGGACAGATGGTAGTGGACTTTGCTAAGAGGATGTACATGGGTGTGGTTAACACTTATTTTCAGAAGAGGGAGGAGCATAGAGTGACTTACAAGAGTGGAGTTAGGAGCACACAGGTAGACTACATCCTATGTAGAAGAGGCAATCTGAAAGAGATTAGTGACTGTAAAGTGGTAGTGGGAGAGAGTGTAGCCAGACAGCATAGGATGGTGGTGTGTAGGATGACTTTGATGGTCTGTAAGAAGAAGAGGTCAGAGATAGAGAAGAAAACCAAGTGGTGGAAGCTGAAAAAGGAGGAATGTTGTGAGGAATTTAGACAGAAGTTGAGGCAGGCTCTGGATGGTCAGGTAGTGCTGCCAGATGACTGGGAAACTACAGCAGAAGTGATCAGGGAGACAGGGAGAAAGGTGCTGGGTGTGTCATCTGGAAGGAGGAAAGAAGATAAAGAGACTTGGTGGTGGAATGAGGAAGTTCAGGATAGTATCCAGAGGAAGAGGTTAGCCAAGAAGAAGTGGGACATGGACAGGACTGAAGAGAATAGACAGGAATACAAGGAGTTATAGCGCAGAGTGAAGAGGGAGGTGTCTAAGGCCAAGCAGAAGGCATATGACGAGTTGTACACTAGGTTAGACACTAGAGAAGGACAGAAGGACTTGTACAGGTTAGCTAGGCAGAGGGATCGAGATGGGAAGGATGTGCAGCAAGTTAGAGTTATTAAGGATAGAGATGGAAGGGTGCTCACAAGTGAGGAGAGTGTACAGAGGAGATGGAAGGAATACTTTGAGGAGCTGATGAATGAGGAAAATGAGAGGGAAAAAAGAGTAGAAGGGGTGAACTCTGTGGAACAGAAAGTAGATAAGATTAGAAAGGATGAAGTCAGGAAGGCTTTGAAGAGGATGAACAGTGGGAAGGCAGTTGGTCCTGACGACATCCCGGTGGAGGTCTGGAAGTGTCTAGGAGAGGCAGCAGTGGAATTTTTAGCTAGTTTGTTCAACAGGGTTTTAGATAGTGAGAGGATGCCTGAGGAATGGAGAAGAAGTGTGTTAGTGCCGACCTTTAAGAATAAGGGTGACGTGCAGAGTTGCAGTAACTATAGGGGGATAAAGTTGATGAGCCATACAATAAAGCTATGGGAAAGAGTAGTGGAAGCTAGGTTAAGGAAGGTAGTGGAAATTTGTGAGCAGCAGTATGGCTTCATGCCCAGAAAGAGCACAACAGAGGCAATTTTTGCTCTGAGGATTTTGATGGAGAAGTATAGGGATGGTCAGAGGGAGTTGCACTGTGTGTTTGTAGACTTGGAGAAAGCGTATGACAGGGTGCCAAGAGAAGAGCTGTGGTACTGTATGAGGAAGTCAGGAGTAGCAGAGAAGTATGTCAGAGTGGTGCAGGACATGTATGAGAGGAGCAGGACAGTGGTGAGGTGTGCTGTAGGTCAGACAGAGGAGTTCAATGTGGAGGTGGGACTGCATCAGGGATCGGCTCTGAGCCCCTTCCTGTTTGCTATAGTGATGGACCAGTTGTCAGAGGAGGTCAGACAGGAGTCTCCTTGGACAATGATGTTTGCAGATGACATTGTGATCTGTAGTGAGAGCAGGGAGCAGGTGGAGGAAAACCTGGAGAGGTGGAGGTTTGCGCTGGAGAGAAGAGGAATGAAAGTCAGTCGTAGTAAGACTGAGTACATGTGTGTGAATGAAAGGGAGGGAAGTGGAACAATAAGGTTACAGGGTGAAGAGGTGAAGAAGGTACAGGAGTTTAAGTACTTGGGGTCAACAGTCCAGAGTAATGGAGAGTGTGAGAAAGAGGTAAAGAAGCGAGTGCAGGCAGGTTGGAATGGGTGGAGAAAGGTGTTGGGAGTTCTGTGTGATCAGAAAATATCAGCGAGAATCAAGGGGAAGGTGTACAGGACAGTGGTGAGAGCGGCCATGCTGTATGGTTTAGAGACAGTGTCACTGAGGAAGAGACAGGAGTCAGAGCTCGAGGTAGCAGAGCTGAAGATGTTGAGGCTCTCTTTGGGAGTGACAAGATTGGACAGGATTAGGAATGAGTACATCAGAGGGACAGCTCATGTTGGACGTTTGGGGGACAAACTTAGGGAGGCCAGATTAAGATGGTTTGGACATGTTCAGAGGAGGGAGAGTGAGTATATTGGTAGGAGAATGTTGGACATGGAGCTGCCAGGCAGGAGGCAAAGAGGAAGGCCAAAGAGGAGGTATATGGATGGAATTAATGAGGATATGAAGCTAGTGGGTGCAAGGGTTGAGGATGCAGAAGATAGGGATAGGTGGAGAGAGATGATTCGCTGTGGCGACCCCTGAAGGGAGAAGCCGAAAGAAGAAGAAGATTAATCCTTCATAATGTCACAACTCCCACATTATCATTTGTATTGTCACTATAACGATTCCATCATTCATGCTTCATTTCATATTTAATTTGTAACACTTTATAAGCTACACTAGGGTGCATTCATTGAGAATCCTTTATAATTCATTCCTATTATATTTTATGCTCCTTCATAACTCATAAATTCATAACAGATCTCCTTTCAGAATATAAACAGATGGCCTTTCATAGAAATAAACGTGTCTCTTGCTGTGTGTGTTGTGTAACAGGAGTGAATACAGAACGCAGACGATGCCAGAGCTTCAAAAACTTCACCCTTCATCTATGATAAGAGAAGATATGGCACTGACAGTGTGTGGAGCCCAGCAATGGGAAAGTATCAAGGTATTTCTATAGATATTTCTGTTGCCAGGTGAATGTCCAGGCAAGGAAAAAATCAAAGCTACACATTTTCTGTCAGTATTTTTTGTCACATCATACATGTACGATCAAGTTTCCAGGATTGCTGTGCGAACCAAATAATATAATTTCTGGAACAATTAAATAAAACTGAACAAAAAGAGAATAATTAGTCTCAGATAATAATTTAAATTCCCTGCATGTTAAAAAGATTCCTTTTATAAACAATTCCTCATAAACATCTTAAAATTCCTTGATAACATATAGTGTTGTATTGCATGGGTCACTTATACATATTTATTATACTTCACAAACTGTGTGACTAATAATGTAAGACTTCAACGACAAAAAAAAAAAAACAACAACAGAAAAAAATCTGTGAATGTATTTCCATGTTGGAGGACAGGTAAATCAGTCAAGGACACAGGCAAACCAGTTCTAAGGCACATGTCAAACACTGCAAGTCAAAACAGCACAGGACACCAGTTCATCAGGGTGTGATGTACTTTTTCAAATTCCAGCTAAACTGATGCAAAGTTTCCATCATTCTTTTTCAGTGTTAAAACTCTCAGGAAGTTAAAATATATTAACTTTTCACCAAACCTGTGACATCTGTGTTGTGAGGCTGACAGTCCTCAAGCATGTGCTTCTATACACATAAACATTAAAATAAACAACACACAGTATATCAGTTATGTTGACAATGCTGATGTAAATGCTGTAAGCTAGTGTATATTTTTTCTAATAAGCTGTCGTTATCTGTTTATTGGAACAGATAAACAAACTTACAAGGTTTACATTAGGATTCTGAAATGTCCTGCATTTGGTAAGAGAGTTGATGAGATTTAACACTGAAGAGAAGCATAAGCTATATGTACTCAGAGTATGTGGGATTTGAAAAAAAGGCACACTATTTTCTGCTAAACAAGCCTTTTAATGTGGTTTTGACTTCAGATTGGGAAACGAAAGAGGTTTTCAGTTGGAACTGATTTGCCTGGCCTCACGTCAAATTGAAAGTTCACATCTATAATGCAGCCACTGACTCTTCTGTTATTTACATTTATTCCACAGCACTGCTGAATGTTTGTCACGTACCGGTGGTACCAGGTGAGACAGAGCAGACCCATATGCAGGGATAGACATCAAACAGGGGTTTATTCAAAATAGGAACACTCATACACAGGGGAAGAAAACCAAACACAGAACAAAGACTCACAATAACGACGAGGACTAGCAACAAACACAGGCACAACAACCAATATAAATAGGGGTAATAATCAAAGGAACACAAGGGACAGATGAACAGAGGCGGGAACAGGCGGGGCTAAAATGTCAACACAAAACACACATGGCACAGAGAAACAAAACCCCTGCTAGAAGCCCCTTAGTGGCCCAACAGGGAACTTTGCCAACCATGACAATATTAGATTGTGATTTGAGCAGATGGTCAAATATTTAAGCTCTCCTTCTAATACATCACCGTTTTCTTACCAACGGCTCAATCACAGGGATGTGTACTGCAGACACTCCATGTGCAATGGAAAAATCAAAATCATGAGCAAACACTTTATTGTTGTTATTAGAACGACACATTTTTAGAACAAAAAACTTTGTTTTGTCCTAAAATATCTAGAAATAACAAGACTAAACAACTGTATGTTGCATTTAACTTTGTTTCCTTTGTTTCTCTAAGGATAAATGCTATATACTTGTGTACCTGTTATTTTTGTATATGTAATTAACTGTTTCTATATCATATATTTTTTTTATTTTTTTATTTTTGAGATTTTAGAATGTTAATATTAGCAAGGGTGTGTAGGTAAACAAGCATGAATTATTTTTGACAATAACAAAACATTATAAAATTATTAATTTCATGAAATAATTAACATACCATAATTTCAATAAGCACAAATTGATTTAATTTCAATAATGGTTACTGAACATTAACAGCATTTAGTCAGTTAGTCATTATAACCAGTTCTGTCTAGGTTTAATACCACTTCACTGTTCTGTTAGAACCGGCTCTGTACACGTTCAATGACGCAGACTTCACTGAGGAGGACTGGGAAGGGATTCAGCGAGCAGGTCGGAGCATCAAACATGATGATCCAAGCAAAGTGGGGAGATTCGGGATCGGCTTCAGTTCTGTTTACCATGTTACAGGTGAAAATATTTATCAAAAGTAATAACATAAAATGAAGAATAATAACATAAAATGAAGAATAAATGATGACATCATGCAAGTTTTGTTATGTTTAACTTTTTGACATGCTTGTCAGCTTTATTCTTCAAACAAGCTCAACTACTGGAATTTTGACTCAGACAATTGTATTGAAAATACCTGGGAATATTGGGGCTGCCCAAATTCTTTGAATGCATATGAAATTTTAATTACCCTACAATAATTAAAAATATAGTGGTAATTTAAATATTTAAACAGAACTGAATATTGATAATCTATAACAACACAGTATTCCCACACTATGAGTTCATATTGAAATAACTTGAAAGATTGTGAAACCCAGAAATCACTTATAGTCTGTAAAATAGTATTGTATTAAAGTAGGTTAAGTTAGATAATACATCAGCTTAAATTTGTAAAACCTAATTTGGTCAATAAACCAGCAAATACTAACTGGTTCCTTTTGTCAATTGACAGATTTTCCATGTGTATTTAACTCCAAACACCTTGCAGTTTTTGACCCACAAAAGTTGATGTTTCATGATGACCGTGAGGGCTACCGCTGGTCCCTAGATGATGAAGAGGACAGAAAGAACCTTTTGGAATTCACAGATCAATTCAAACCTTTTCAGGATATTGTTAATCTAGTCTGTGAGAATGCTGGTGCTTGGGAGAAGATAATAAATGAGTGCTACTTTAAAGGAACACTTTTTCGGTTTCCTCTGCGCCACGAGGCCTCCGAGATTTCTGACAATTTATATGATAACAAGAAGGCTACCCAACTTTTTGACAGCTTCATTCCAGATGCAGACATTAGTGTTTTGTTTCTAAGATCAAATGGCAGTGTCACCATTAGGATGAATATTTCGGCATCAGCTCCATCCAGCCCTCTCCAGGAAAGTGAAGATTTCAGAAGAAACTGTTTGCAAGGCAGGACAACCTTTAAAACAGTGTCCTGCAGTTCACAATGTCAAGAAAAAACAAGCACTAAATGGCTTGTGACAGCCTGTCGCTTAATGGAAGGACGTGTACCTGAGATTGACGCACTTGCTGGCAAACTGAGTTTTTACCCTCAGGTTGACATAGCATTTCAGTGCGACGAAGACAGAGCATGTGGCAGTGGAAGAAAGCTGCTTCTTGCCCCTCCCAAATAATGAAACAAACATGACAGGACTCCCTGTTCACATTAATGCATGCTTTGGTCTTACAGACAACAGAAGGTACATCAAGTGGCAGGAAGAGGATCAGAAGAATGATGAATCAGCAGAGTGGAACGAACTTCTAATGAAGCAGGTTCTTCCTCATGTATATCTCAAAATAATGCAAGACAGTATCCAACTATCGAGAAAGTCAGTACTTCCTGTAAGTGCTGTGTACCGTCTCTGGCCTGATCTGAGAGAAACAAAACACAGGCCACGATGGAATGAAGTTGCAGAAGACCTTTTTCAACGATTATTCAAAAATCAAGAAATCTTTTCTTTAGCTAAAAATGAGAAAGAATGGGTGGCTGCCGTTTTTCCAAGTGATTATCCTGTATACACCAATATAATGTCTGCAGTTTTCTGCTTATTGATGGAGGAAAGAGAAAACCTTGTAACTGCTCCTGAACATGTTCTGCTCAGCATAAAGAGAACCTTCCCAAATCCTAAACTCGGTTTTGTTAGATCTGTGCTCCACAGAAGTGACATTGAATCAATCGGTAAAGATGACAAATTGTCCATCTTGGAGTATGTGCTCAGCGATGGGAGATATGAAGAACTAAATGGTCTACAGCTTCTGCCACTTAGTGATGGAAGTTTCAGGTCCTTTACAAACCAGGAGGAGGACACTGCTCTGATTGACAATGAGAAGTTTTCAAGGTAAACTCTTTTTTTTATTGTATCTTATGACTCTTATTTATTGTATCTTCATATGTTGTATATTGTCAAAGTAACATGGATATTCTTTGTCCAGAGTGTTGCTACCTTTTTTCAAAGAGAGATTTCTGCCTGATGATTTGAACAGCAACATGGTCCATCATCTGAGACACATGTCTATGTCAAGTATGGAAATTATGTCTTTTCTATTATTATACAAAAAGTTATGATCATGGTCATTTCATAAAGTCTCATTTTATGTTGGCCATAAAAACAATTCAGCATTCTATACCAACAAAGTCCAGTATACTTAGGGATGCTTTTGCTACAGTCTTAACTTCATAACAGAGTTATGATGTTTTCATTGTTATTTTAATACCCTTGTAATATATTTCTTTCTGTAACTGCTGTAACATATTTCCCATAAACCAGCTAATACAGCCATACAACCAGAATAATGTAGAAATGATAAATTTTTTTGTTGTAGCTTATACTGTACAAGTTTTGTGTTGCTTAAATTGACAGCCATAATTAACAAATTCTATTTAATAATTTGCACAAATGCAAATACACTTCTACTGACAATTATATATCTACTCTGCTTAATTCTAGATTCAAAGCTCTAACAACTGATAAATTTGGATGCAAAACAATGTAGCAGCATTTGCCAAGAAACACTTACCCAAATACTGGAAAGAGACAAAAGGTCATGTCAGGTGGAATTATGTTAAAGATGATCATCCACCCAAGACATGGCTGAAAGAATTCTGAAAGTTTCTAAAAACACACTGGACAGAACTAAAGGATTTTATTGACATGCCTTTAATACCCCTGGAACCACTTCAACAAGCAGGCAGCACTGGAATGTTAGCAAGATTGGAGGTGAAATCCACATTAATTTTTCAGAGCAGCAGAGATTTCACCTTGTCAGATCAAATGCAAAAAGTGGTAAAGGCAACCGGAGGTACTGGGTTAGCTCTGCCCATTTTCAGATTGATGTCTGAAAAATATGTTGCCATTGAGTCAAAACAAGCAGTAATTTTAAAGTCCAACCCAGCAATTCCCAAGGATTTACCTGTACCTGACATCATAGTCCAGTGTACAAATGAAGCTGACCGCAGACTTTTGACTGTCCTAAAGGTTGAGCTTCTGGACGCTGCTCAGTTAGCCATTTGCTTGGTAGACTGCATTGATGACATGTTTTTCACCAAAGAGGATGAACAAAAAATAATGGCTTGAATTCTAAAACATGGACATCCCTTATTCTCCCAAAATGAAGAATTGCTCAGGAAAAGCAAGAATCTCAGTTTCATTCTGACCTAGCAGGGTGAACACAAAAGACCATCAAGTATTTTGATAACACAAACAAAACCTTCCTTGATCTTTTTGAGGAAGACTTCTTCTCACAGTAAGTTTATAGGTCATCAAAGATGCTAGAAAGCTTGAAACAACTTGGTCTACAGACAAAAGAAGAACAATTGTCACCAGCAAATGTACTTCATGATGCCTCACAAATCCAAAACCTCCACATCCACTCACGAAACAAGCCTTTTAAAAAGGCAGATGTTCTAGTAAGGATATTGAATGGAAATGACTTGCTATCAAAATTGTCTGAGGAGGAGAGACAAGATCTTCTTCAGTTGCAGTGGGTTCCTTGTGAAAATCCAAATCCATTTACAAGTAAAAAAATCCAAAAGAGGTATAAACCAACTGAATTAAGGGCTTCAAAATATTCTGCAATTGTGGGGCATGCCATACCACTCACTTCAGACCTAAATGAGAGTATCTGTCAAAAACTTGACCTTTATAGTCCTCCTCCATCTGAAAAGGTCTTAGAGAATCTGGGTGTACTGATATCATTAGCTCCAACAATGGTCAGCCCAGATACAGATTATGAGTTCAAAAACAAACTGCACAGCACATACAAATTCATGCAAGAAAACACTAAACATTTCAGAAAGGAGATGAACAATAAATGCATTCCTTGGCTCTGGAGCCAGACTGAGTTTTTGTCACCTCGGGAAGTAGTGCTCTCCTATCCAGCTGAACTGGATCTTAGCATTTACATCAAGAAAGTGGCAGATGAATTTTACAATATGAAGACCTCCTAAGAGAGTGGGGTGTAAAGGAAACACTTTCTGATGATGAAACAGAAGCCATGCTAAGTGACATTAAAGACAACATCGATGAGAGGACTCCACCTTATGGAGAACAATCTGAACTTAAATTGTCAACTGCCATCCTTGACTGGATGCAAAAGAATGAAAAGACTTTAAAGGACAGTACGCCTGTACCAGTCAAGGCACAAAACTTCACCTAACAGCCTTTGAAAAATACTGTTTTTTGTGATATCAGTGATGATGGGTTAGAAGACCTAAAAGAAGATAAAAAGGAGTTCTATGTCATCCATGAGGAGGTGCTACCCATCACTGCAAGATGGCTGAAAATTCCCTTTCGAAGTACTCGTATTTAAAAACCACAAATAATAGTACACAAGGAAGACTATGAGGGAATTGAGCAGTGTGGTCAAACAGAGCCAATCACTCAGAGAATCAAAAACATACTCAATAAATATAATGATGAAAGTGACATTTTTAAAGAACTCATACAAAATGCTGAAGATGCTGGTGCGAGTACCTCTGGATTTATGCTGGACTTCAGAACACACCCTTCTGAAGGACTTATTGATGATGGTATGGCTCTGTGCAATGGTCCTTGTCTTTGGGCTTTCAACAATGAGCTGTTCGAGTTAGAGTTGTTAGAGTTGGCTCTACATCACAAGAAAACAACTTGGAGAAAATTGGAAAGTTTGGACTAGGTTTCAATGCTGTTTACCATGTGACAGATATTCCATCTATTTTGATTGGAAAAAGTCTTTTAATTCTTGATCCAAATGTAACACATCTGGAAAAGCACATACGAAATGTAAATCAGTTCCTGGAATTAAATTTGACTTAAAGGTTTCCTGGTCAGTTTAAATCTTATCAGGGGATTTTTGATTGTGATCTGTCAAACAGCAACCAGAAATATTACCATGATACTCTGATTAAACTACCATTTCGCACAGCAGAGGAGGCCTGCAAGTCAGAAATTAGCTCCAAGGTGTATGACAAAGAGAGCATAGATGCTTTTCAGCAGCAGTTAAAAGATGGTTCTTTAACTCCTCTGATATTACTTAAGCACATGAAGTTACTGTCTCTTCAAATATTTTAACAGGAAGCAATCAAGACAGTCCTAAAAATCTCCAAAGAGGTAGTATGTTCAATTAAAATTTCAAATGAACAGCATCTACAGGACATTAGGGAAGCTATGAAAAACGTTGACTCAAACTCCCACGAGATTGTTGACTGTTTTGCTGCAAACATTGTGGAAATAGTTTGTGAGTGTGCAGACAGAACTAGCACCCAATCCTGGTTCCTTTATGCATGTTTTGGAACAAAGGATTCACTGAGAATGTTTCAGAGAGACGAGCATCAATGCAAATTTTCATTGCCTATTGGAGGAGTGGCTGTACCTCTACAAAGAGAATCAGACAATACTTGGTACGCTGATGAAAGACTTGCAGATGGTCAGGCTTTCTGTTTTCTTCCTCTTCCAATTGATACAGGCCTCCCAATTCATATCAATGGATCTTTTGCAGTCACATCAAACAGGAAGGCTCTGTGGGAAAGTGTTATAAAGCTGGAGTGGAACAAAGCATTACTCCAAGATGCAGTGGCTACAGCCTACATCACCACACTGCTTGAGTTAAAGAAAATATCCCAAAATGGAAGTCTTCAAAACTATGACTACTACAAATTCTGGCCTAATATTGAAGAAGTAAACAAAGCATTTCAACCTTTGGTTAGTGCTTTTTACTCAGCCATTGTACAGAGCTCGAATGTCAGATCCCTTGAGCTCTTGAGTAATGGAAAAACCTGGTGCTCCTTCGACAATGCAATATTTCTTGATCAGTGTATTCAAAAAAATGAGGCAGTTGGGAAACTTGCCATGGAAGTGTACCTGAAATATACTGAAACAAACTATTGTGCTGTCCCTTTGCCAGCCTGGTTATGGCATAATTTAATTCAGTGAGGCTTCAGTGAGATGGTAAAGGAAAGAACTTTCAGCTGGTTTTACTTTTATCTATTAGTTTTCAAGAACTTGAGCAAAATGGATGCATACTGCAGGAATGCTCTTATATTAAATGCCATAGACTTGAATGTTCATAAAGTTAACACAGTGCTAAAAAGTAATGCATGCATTCCAACACAGAAAGTAAAAGCACTTCAGTTCACCAACAACCTGGTGAACCCTCTTGGGAAAGTAGCATGCTTGTATGAGCCAGAGGAGGATCCATTTCTCGATGGTACCAAAAAAGACTACTTCACTCCAGAAAGGATGCATCAACTGTCAGGCTTGGGAATGTTGTCTGATGTACTCACATTAGAGGAAATTTTAGAGAGAGTGAAGACAATTTTTACAAGTTTGGGTTAAAGACAAAAATAAATCATACAAACATCTTCAGTGTCTCTTTGACTCAATGAAAATGTACCGTCATATTGAATCTTTGCACTGGGAAACCCTTAAGCATACATTATTTCTTCTTGCTGTGGGTAACAATCAACATAATGAAGTGATGACCATACTTAAAATGCCATCTGAAATCTGACTGCAAGTGTGACTACTTGGTAAACATGTCAGAATTCACTGTTGATTTTTCAAAACTGGCCATATTGCCAGATGACCCAATTCTCACAATGTTGGGGGTGATGAAGAACCCATCAATTGAGATAGTACTCAGACAAGTCAAAGAAGTACACCATCGTGAAATCATTAGAAAAATCTGTACTTCTTAACATTGCCAAAAGTTGTTATGACTATCTTAACAAGTATTTGTTGAATGATGGTGATCCCACTGGTATTTGGAACATGCACAGTCAATCCCATTTGTTTTGATTGAAGATCACATTGTAAATGTGTGATCAGTGGCCATGGGTGGTGAATTTACAGCTAAGCCCTATCTCTATTTTCTTCCTACCATCCTGTCCAAATTTGAGAATCTCTGGAACTGTGTTTGCATCAAAGACAGTTTACAGCAGAGCAATTTGTTGCTGTCCTTGAAGAAATTAGTACCTTTTCAAAACCACTAAAAAGAGAGATCTTGATGTCTGTCTTGACATACTTATAAAAGGGCTGTATGGGGCTGAGGATGGAGCTGTTGAAAACTGTCTAATGCCTGATAAAAGAGATCTGTTAACAAATTCAAGCAAGCTAAAATTTAATGACACTCCATGGATGCTAGTAGAAGCTGGGGTAACCCTATGTCATAAATTAATACCTTGAAAGGTTGCATGCTATTTTAGTGTAGTGACAACAAGACACCATACACTACAGAATCATCTAGTCAGTGAGTTTTCACCCTTTGCTAAAGAGTTTGGACAATGCAAGAAACTAACCGTTCGGATAAAAAACATAATTGAATCCTATCCAGCCAAGAAAGATATCCTGAAAGAACTCATTCAGAATGCTGATGATGCAGAGGCAACAGAAATCCATTTTGTATGGGACAAACGAAAGCATGGGACTACAAAAACATTTGGGGAATGATGGGAGTTGCTTCAAGGCCCAGCACTTTGTGTGTACAACAACAAGAAATTCTCAAATGAAGACCTAATAGGAATTCAGCAACTAGGAGAAGGTGGAAAATGTGGTACTTTGGGTAGAACTGGGAAATATGGTTTTGGTTTTAATTGTTTACCAGCTGACTGACTGCCCATCTATACTAACTGGTGATGAATATCTCTGCATATCTGATCCAAACCTGATATGTGGAAACTGGACAAAGGAGTCACCAGGCTGCATGTATTTAATATATGAAAATTTCAAAACATCTTTCCAGGATCTTTACCATATCTTTCTTCCTGAAAGATTTCCTCTTAATTCTGGAACCATGTTCAGACTTCCACTCAGGACAGAAGAAATGGCAGCCAAATCAGAAATATCTAGAAATGCAGTTAAAGAGAATGAAATTATGGATCTTTTCAAGGCTTTAATATCAGATCCTGAGGAACTGATTCTCTTTTTGAAGTACATCACAAAAATACACTTCTATGAAATCAATACGGATGGAAGTGAAGCCAATTATTTCCTAATTGAGAAAAAAGTAACTGAGAGTACAATGAAGCAAAGGGAAAGTTTTCATAACCATGTTCGCAATTCCTTCAAAATCTGGAACTGTAATTCCATGCCAAGCTTTCTATAAAGTTCGGATAACATCAAGAGAAAAAGAAAGCTACTGGATTGTTCAGAGCAATATGGATCCTTTCTACAAAACCAAAAAGAAGGTAAATTGCATGCAAAAGTACCTCAGGCAGGCCTGGCAGCTTGTTTAGGCACAAAACCTAAAGAAAATTAATTTCATGGAAAGGCTTTTTGTTCTCTGCCATTGCCAGCAATAACTGGTCTTCCTGTCCATGTGAATGGAAACTTTGAAGTTGATCATTCTAGGACTCTATGGAAAGAAGATGGTGAGAGTTCAAAGATGAGATGGAATCAGTTACTGCAACTGAAAACCATTGCACCTCTGTATTCTGACCTCTTAACACAAATCTGCTCAAGCTTTAAAAATCGTGAACCCAGAATGATAGAAAATCTCGAATCACATCTGAATTTTGTCTGACCTACTTTCCCTTTGTGTCAGAGAAGGTTGTCCAAGCTTGGCATGATATAATTAATGAAGTCTACAGATCAATTAATCAACAAAACCTTCCTGTGATACCAACTCTTAAAATTGTTACTGATAACTCTGTTACCGATGACTCTGGTCCAAAAAAACACATTTAACTGGTCAAGTGTTTCAAAACCAGATTCAACAGATTCACCTCATTTCACAAAATAACTGCAATGAACTTGGTACCGTATTCATGGCCAATGGAAAACGTTTGGCCTGCAGTTTTCGACTGCAGGTGTCAAAGTGGCTGGAGTGAGTCCTTTATCAGGGGTAAGTTATTTGAAGAAGAAAAGAATGAATCTCTAAACAAACTACTGATAATTTACCATTACCCATCAACCAGACTTTGATCAAAGATTCAAAAGCATGTTCAAATCTTTTGGAAGTTTGCCTTGGTAATGCTGATGAGGAGTCTTGGTCTCTTGACCTTAATGGGCTGCCTCTCCTCCTCACCCAAGATCAAATGTTGAGGAAGTTCAGCTCCAACTCTCCAAAGCTGATCTCAAAATTTCTGACATTTTAAAGGAACACATGTCAGAATTTGCAGATTTTCAGGTTAATTCTTGCCTCAAAACTATTCTGCAAAAGGGAAAATATATTGAAAAATTAACAACCCTCAGTGGCAGCAAAGTTTATAAAGCCAGTTCTTCAACAACTGCTTCAACACTCACTGCTTAATGAAACAAACAGGCTTTATACAGCAGGAAAGGAAACAAAAGAATGGCTAAAGAAATTGTGGAACTTTTTTGATAATGAATCCCCAATGAAGGATTTCCAAGGTGAAGTCTTTAGTGAAATAAAGAAACACTTCTCTGGCAGTCAGATTTTGCCTGTCATTTATTCAGGTCAAGAAGAAACATGCTTTCTGCAAAAAAATTAAAAATCTACACAGTATTATTCATGATCCAAAAGAACACATTTCTGCCATTCTCATTAAACTTGGATCCATGACATTAGACCTTGATTTTTTCCTAGGGCTTGGTACATTTGTGTACAGATATCTACAATCAGAACTGTTAAATATCAATGACAGAAGTGCCGTTCTGAAGCAGCTAGAGACGGGTTTTTCATTCACAGTTTGAGAAGCTTTCTTATGATGAAAGTGATGAGCTTCAACACTTCCTACAATCTGGCTCTACAAACACAAATGAGTTTCAGAGAATGTTAAAGTCTTTGCCTTTGTTTCAGACCATTTGTGGAAAATGTCAAAGAATCGATTTTCACAGCAATGTATTCATTTTGAATTCTGATTTTCAAGGAATCTTTCCTGGCTTGTACATGTTTGATCATAGTGACTGTATTTTTCTAAAACACAACCTTGTAAATGTCAGCCTGTCAAAATGTCTGGACATTACGATTTTGGATGATTTAAAGTACTGTGTAAAATTTGTGATTCCTTTTGTACACAAGCTTAAACACACATAGCTTCTTGACTTGATAAGGCTAGTGGTCCTGAGCCAAAGATATGACTATAAAGTCCATAAAGACAGCATTGCCTTAGCCTTGAGAGATGTCAGATTTATTCAGGACACGTATGGCTGTCTTCAGGAGGCCTCATACTTTTTTGATGATGAGGCATACCTGTATAAAGTTATGCTTCCAAAGCACAGATCTTTTCCCGAAGACTTTTTGGAAACTATTTGAAAATAGTACAAAAAAGGCAAAATCTCTCATCAAGAGCCTTGGACTAAAGCATAAAGAGTCTGAATAGGAGATAATAGCATTTGCTCATCAAATTGAATCAGAAGCTAAAGGTGACACTGAACTGCAGGTTCTAAAACACAGATCTGCAACTGTGCTTAAGACAGCTGTTCGTTTGGCTGAAGAGAAAAAATCTAATTTAATGCTAAGAATCGCAACCATAAAAGTGCATTTGCCCAAGGACTGGATGTGATTTCCATCAAATAATCACTGCTTGAAAAGCAGCCTTCTTCTTCTTCTTTTGGCTTTTCCCTTCAGGGGTCGCCACAGCGAATCATCTCTCTCCACCTATCCCTATCTTCTGCATCAAGAACAACACTTGCACCCACTAGCTTCATATCCTCATTAATTCCATCCATATACCTCCTCTTTGGCCTTCCTCTTTGCCTCCTGCCTGGCAGCTCCATGTCCAACATTCTCCTACCAATATACTCACTCTCCCTCCTTTGAACATGTCCAAACCATCTTAATCTGGCCTCCCTAACTTTGTCCCCCAAACGTCCAACATGAGCTGTCCCTCTGATGTACTCATTCCTAATCCTGTCCAATCTTGTCACTCCCAAAGAGAACCTCAACATCTTCAGCTCGGCTACCTCTAGCTCTGACTCCTGTCTCTTCCTCAGGGACACTGTCTCTAAACCATACAGCATGGCCGGTCTCACCACTGTCCTGTACACCTTCCCCTTGATTCTCGCTGATATTTTCCTATCACACAGAACTCCTGACACCTTTCTCCACCCATTCCAACCTGCCTGCACTTGCTTCTTTATCTCTTTCCCACACTCTCCATTACTCTGGACTGTTGACCCCAAGTACTTAAACTCTTGGCTTGAAAAGCAGCCTGATCATCAATATCTCATATGGACCACCATGCCAATACTTCAAAAAGAGTTAGGTGACCTAAGGATGGCTGGAGCCTTGGTTGAACCACCCACAGAGCAGGTCATGCTGAACCTAAAAAATATCTGTGGATCTCAGTGCCGAACAAAAGAGTTGGTAGAGACAAGGGCTACAGTGTTCTATTTAGACATTTTAATTCTTTTATAGAGCTATCTAATGAAAGAAATCAAAAATAAATCAGGAAATAAATACAGTGTTGGACCAAGCTGGAGTAGCATTTAGACAATTTGGGACCTTCTAATATTAGTTGCTAATAGAAATAAAAGATTACATACAGTGGTGTGAAAAAGTGTTGGCCCCCTTCCTGATTTCTTATTTTTTTGCATGTTTGTCACACATTAATGTTTCAGATAATCAAACACATTTAAATATTAGTCAAAGATAACACAAGTAAACACATCATGCAGTTTTTAAATGAAGGTTTTTATTATTAAGGGAAAACAAAATCCAAAACTAAAGTGTTTGCCCCCTAAGCCTAGTAACTGGTTGGTCCACCCTTAGCAGCAACAACTGCAATCAAGCGTTTTCCATAACTTGCAATGAGTCTGTTACAGCGCTGTGGAGGAATTTTGGCCCACTCATCTTTGCAGAATTGTTGTAATTCAGCCACATTGGAGGGTTTTCGAGCATGAACCACCTTTTTAAGGTCATGCCACAGCATCTCAATGGGATTGAGGTCAGGACTTTGACTAGGCCACTCCAAAGTCTTCATTTTGTTTTTCTTCAGCCATTCAGAGGTGGACTTGCTGGTGTGTTTTGGATCATTGTCCTGCTGCAGAACCCAAGTTCACTTCAGCTTGAGGTCACAAACAGATGGCCAGACATTCTCCTTCAGGATTTTTTGGTAGACAGCAGAATTCATAGTTCTATTTATCACAGCAAGTCTTCCAGGTCCTGAAGCAGCAAAACAGCCCCAGACCATCACACTACCACCACCATATTTTACTGTTGGTATGATGTTCTTTTTCTGAAATGCGGTGTTACTTTTACGCCAGAAGAAATGCGGTGTTACTTTTACGCCAGACATAACTTTTGATACAAGTGGTTATTTTAGTTGATATTCAAGAGTCAAGAATTTATTGCCATATGCACAGTAAAACATGCAGTTACACAGAAATAATTCTACATGTTTTCTGGTCAGCAGCTGGTCAACTTTCTGGTCAAGTATGATATATATTACAGGTACAAATGTGAGGTGGACAGGCTGAAGTGCAAAAAAACAATAGCAGTAAATATGCGTAGTTTAAAGCTTTTTGAGCATAGTACTGCAAATATGTTTTTCGGTGACAGTGTGTTACAATGGAAATAAACAATAGTATGTTTTTAATTTATTTTTAGAATACAATACAACAGTGGTACAATCAGAAAGTTCCAATAAAGCATACAGTTATATTGTCTTACCATATCAAGGAGTGAATATTTTTAATATGTTTTTTAAAATTGCTACATGGTCAGGAATGAGAATTTGATGGCTGGGGTTGGGGAGCAGGAGACTGAAAGTTGTAAGTTTTAAAACTAAAGAGCTTAGACATATCACAGCAGAGATTTGTCACCTTCTTGTACTTTATGGGATTGCTGTAAGTCTTGTAAGATAATACATTTACATTCCTCAGCAGATGAACCAGATTTAAACCATTGCATTCAACACTATAGGGATTTGCTTAGCATCACTACTTAAGAAAAAAATGAGACATGCAGGTTTCAGAGAGAACAGAGACTGCAATAAGAAGCTTCATTTCCTCTGCTATTACTCAAAGTGAGTAATAAACATCCAGAACATTAATCAGGTTTTACAACAGTTAGTTAAGATCTGTTAATGTGATTGGAAATGTATTTTCCAAGTGTTGATAATTACAGAGCTAGTATTTTTCATTGTATGTACCCCTGCTCCATCTATTTAGCAATAGTCATGAATAAGTTTAAAATATTTGTTTTAGCTTTTTTATAGGAATATAACTAGAAAATAGGTAGTATTAAAAAGTGAAGTGGAAAAAAAACCCTCAAGGTTTGCTTAGCTGTTGTATGTTTGTTGTAAATATCTAAGACAAGCTGAGATTACATTATTCTAAAGAGACTCACTTTGAATTTTGAAGATTTGAATAGCAAATCTGATGTGCAAAGCTTTCTGATATTTCCATGCATTGATCTTGAAGCAACAGACACATTTAAGCTACACTGCTTAAATCATTGTCATTGCTCGGACTCGCAGCTTTTGCCCTGTCTGCATGTCTGTGTGTGTGTGTGTGTGTGTGTGTTGCCAGTTGCCAGTCATTGGGCTATTGATGTTTGAAATATGATGTACAAACCTCCAATAAAAGACAGCCAGCCCCAAGCACTCCTTACCCCCTTTTTCATTGTGTATTCTCGGCAGTCTTCAATCTAGAAGAGATATTGTAATCTTCCAATAACCCTTGGTTAAGTCCATTGTCAAATTAAAGTGAGCCCAGCTTTAACCAATCGAGCACCTCATCAATGCAACACACTATGTCCACACAAAATGGACTGACCTGGTTGCTCTAATCACTGTGGTACTCCGTGATTACCCAAAAAAACTCAAAGATATGAAATTTCAAATTGGTTATAGTCCAGAACACAAAGTGTCAGTAACTAATCAGCACACAATCACACCTGAGCCATACAACATGTGCGTGCTCTGGATGGGTACCAAGGTGACTTACAAGGGCATGTATCAGAAAATTCCTTTTTGGACTTAGCCTGCCAATCCCTGAGCTCTTTCCTATCAGGTCAACAGGTGTTCTACAAGGCACTGAGATGTCCATTGCAGAAGCCTGTCTTTGGGATTAACACTCCAATGCTTTTCCTATCCCAGATCACAGTTTCAGTCAAGGAGTCCATGCAGAAGCCTGGCTGGGTAACACTATGTGTTTTCCCCGATAGCAGTAGAAGGAGTTGCAGAGCTAGTCATGCTAGTTATAGATAGAGCTCCTCATGCTAGATATACATCCCACAGATCTGGAGAATTTAAAGGCGCACCACTCAAACCCTGATGTAGAGTAGGTAGAAACTGAAATATTTAGGCTTAGGGATGGCTTAGTGAATTTATACTTGGGAATTTACCACTGTTTATAATGACATATGAAATGCCCAGCACTAAACTCTAGGGGCATAGTAATCTACAACGAAAACATCTCACAAGTTCCATGTGGAGCCCCGCCCCCACATCAGCTACTCAGACCATATATTTGTTATGCTAATTCCAGGATACAGACTGCTCGTCAGACACTCTAAACCGGTTCTGAAAGAATTGAAAACGAGACAACAAGTGCATTGATGACATGTCCATCTCCAAGACCATCACCACATGCTCCAACCAGAAGCTGTGGATGACTGCAAAGGTGCATGCGCTGCTGAAGTCTAGAAACTCTGCCTCCAGAGAAGGGGACAAGACGGCCTAAATAAAGCAAGGGCCAAACTGTCCCAAGCCATCAAGGAGGTGAAGCGTGCACACAACCAGTGAATCCACGGCCACTTCCAAGACAGCAGAGACTCCCGGCACATGTGTCAGGGCATCCAAGCAATCACAAACTACAAGACAACATCACCTGTCTGTGACAGTGATGCCTCCCTCCCAGATGCGCTGAACGATGTCTGTGCTCGGTTTGAGATACAGAACAATGTAGCAGCGAGGAAGACAATCCCTCCTCCCAACAATCAGGTACTCTATCTATCCACGGCTGACGTGAGGAGAATTCTATGCAGGACCAGACAACATTCCTGGCAGAGTGCTCAGGGAATGTGCAGAACAGCTAGCAGATGTCTTCACCGACATCTTCCACATTTTTCTGAGCAGTGCCATTGTTCCTACATGCCTCAAGACAACAACCATCGTCCCCATGCCAAAGAAGTCTATGGTTTCCTGCCTCATTGAATATTGTCCCATGTCACTCACACCCATCATGTTGAAATGCTTCAAGAGGCTTGTCATGAGGTACATCAAGTCCCAACTACCACCCTCAGTGGACCCCATGCGGTTTGTGTATCATCCAAACTGCTTCATGGACGATCCCATCACCACAACCCTCTATCTGGCTCTCACCCACCTGGACAATAAGGACTCATATCTATAAATGCTGTTCATAGACTTCAGTTCAGCATTCAATACAATCATCCCTCAGCATCTGATTGAGAAGCTGAGCCTGCTGGGCCTGAACACCTCCCTCTGCAACTGGATACTGATAAGCTAGGCACCACTCAAAAACCCAGACATCAATTCAACACATTTGAAGTTCTTTATACTAACCTAACTTATGTAGCCACAAAAAATAAGTTCACAGATTCGATTCCACTAATTGTTATATACAGACCTCCAGGGCCATATTCTGAATTCCTCAATGAATTTGCAAATGTCATTTCAAACCTTGTTGTTTCTTTAGACAAAGCATTAATTGTAGAAGACTTCAACAATCATTTTTATACACCAGAAGACCCTCTAAGAACAGCAGTTGTATCCATCTTAGATTCAGTTGGTGTTAATCAAAATGAAATAGGATACACTCTAATCACAGTCCCGGTTGAGTGAACGCTGGCGCTGTTAGCTGCCGCTACTCTCTGGAGGTACATTTTTTCTTTTATTGTTTTCTAACGTGGCTTTGGACTAATATGTCCTATTTTATTAGTTGATGATCTGCCTTTTGTGCCCATGTTTGGACTATTACCTGGATTGGATTACCTGTTTGTTGGTTCCTGCTACATTCACCACTACATTCTGCCACTATCAGAAAGCATACGCCGGTTCATGTTTATTTCCTGAAACAATGTGGATTAATAAGCCATTTGTGTGGACCGTGCTTGTTTGGACTGCATTGTCTCTCATATTTCATTCACTGACAGCAGTAATTCAATATTCTGCGGCTGAGCTCCTGCAACTACAGTTTCCCCAGTCGGAGCTGCCACCGGCTTTACAAGCTCACTTGGACATCATTCGTCACCCTCATCAGAAATACATTCACCGTGGGTCCCGTAGGAGTTTTCACTATGATGACTCCAAGGCTATAAAACTTTTCTGGTCCTCAACTCGTCACCCTTCAAGAAACACTGGTCGGAAAGTTAACCACTGTGTTCTAGCTAGCCTAGCTAGGTCAGCTAATGACACTGTCGAACACGACAACACCAATATCAACTTTGGCCTATTAAACATCTCTTACAAACAAGGGTCATCTTGTGCAAGATCTCCTGATGGACCGTAAACTTGACTTTTTGTGTTTGACTGAAACTTGGTAACAGCCTAATGACTTTTCACAGTTGAATGAATCTACTTCTCCTGGGTTTGTTTAAGCCTGTCATCCCCGTGCCAAGTCTTTTCTGTGTCAGTATGTTTCCCTCATTTGAAGCCATAGTATCTAGACTGATGGGATCTACTTGTCACCCTATCATTCTTGCTGCTATATATCGCCCACCTAAGCCAAACACCGACTTTCTGATTGAATTTGCCACATTTCTTACTCATTTAAGTGCACTTTCTCCAAATATATTATTGTTGGGAGATTTTAATATACATATGGACAGTACCACTAATCTTCTCACTAGGGACATTTTATCCTGTCTGGATAGTTTTGGTCTTCAGCAATTCATAGATTTCCCGACTCATTTGAAAGGACATATTCTGGACTTGTTTTGCTGTTCTGGCCTTGTGCCTCATGACTGTTCTTCAGTTGATTTTCCATTCTCTGATCACGTACTGATATCTTTCAGTATCAGTTCTACCTTATCCCAACTAAAACACTCACGTTCTGTTTCTTTCCACAATATTAAACACATTGACTTATCTCTTCTTTTTAATGGGATCAACTGCCTGCCTGGAACTAAGGATTTACTCACCACTGACGACCTCGTCTTCCACTACAACAATGGTCTTCATAGCCTTCTCAATGCTCTTGCTCCTCTGAAAACCCGGACTGTCTCTTTTACTCATTTTGCTCAATTTGAATGTCTTCACTTAAAAACTGGACTTACTGTTCATAAACAAATGTATCGTAACCATCTGCTTCAATATAAGGATGCTATTTCTACTGCAAAATCTATCTACTATTCTAACTTGATTAAGCCAGGTGCAGGTAATACAAGAGTTCTTTTCTCAACTTTTAACAGGTTATTACGGCCGCCAGATACTCTCCCACCTCACCTTTACTCAACTGTTCAATGTGATAATTTTATGACTTTTTTAGATCTAAAATTGACAATATTCATCATCAGCTAACATCTCTGAACACCTCATTTTTCATTTCTCTTCTTACACCCTCTGCTTCTTCATTATCTAGTTTTAAACTGCCAACTATTGCTGAAGTTTCACAGATTATTCATGAATCCAAACCTTCAACTAGTCAGTTAGATCCTCTCCCAACCTATTTAGTAAAAACCTGCTTGCCTTCTTTATCCACTTTAATAACTAACATTATACATTCTTCTTTGAATTCTGGTCATTTTCCATCATCCCTTAAAATTGCTGCAATAACACCTATACTTAAAAAACCTGGTGCGGATCCCAATAACCTTAATAATTAATCTCAAATTTACCATTTTTATCCAAAATACTTGAAAAAATAGTTGCAGGTCAGATTCATGATCACTTAGCCACCAACAACCTGTTTGAAGAATTTCAGTCTGGTTTTCGTCCATCTCATAGCACTGAGATGGCGCTCGTAAAAATCACAAACGATCTTCTAATGGCAGCAGATTCTGGTCTTTTAACAATTCTTATTTTTCTGGATCTGAGTGCAGCTTTTGACTATCTCTCATAACATTTTCCTTGAACGGCTTGCCTCTCTTGGCATCTCTGGCACGTGTCATGACTGGTTTAAATCATATCTTTCCCACTGTTCAGAGTTTGTTCAGCTTAAAAATTTTAGATCGCAGTCATCTTCTGTTATTAGAGGTGTTCCTCAAGGTTCCGTGCTAGGCCCCCTTTTATTTATCATCTATCTCCTTCCTCTTGGCAATATCTTTCGTAAACATAATATTAATTTTCATTCTTATGCGGATGATACTCAGCTCTACCTGTCCACAAAGCCTACTTCCATGCTTCCTCCTGCTGTTCTTTTGGTCTGTCTAAATGAAATTAAATCCTGGTTTTCTTGCAACTTTCTCCAAATGAATACCAATAAAACAGAAGTCCTTCTCATTGGCTCTAAGTCCACCTTAGCCAAGGTTGATAGTTTTTCATTAAATATTGATAATTCCACTGTTTTTCCTTCCCCTCAGGTAAAGAGTTTGGGTGTCATCCTTGATAGCACTCTATCCTTAGAGGCTCATGTTAATAATGTCACTCGGTCTGCATACTTTTACCTCCGCATTATTAATCGCCTCTGCCCAATCTTGACACAGCACAGTACTGCCATATTAGTCCATGCCCTTGTTACATCACGTCTGGATTACTGTAACTCTGTTCTTTTTGGCTTGCCTTCTAAAATTCTTCATAAACTTCAACTGGTACAGAACTCTGCAGCCCGCATTATTACTCGAACTGCTTCTATAGACCATATCACACCAGCTCTTTACCAGCTTCATTGGCTTCCTGTGAAGTTTTGCATTGAGTATAAAATTCTGCTATTCACTTTCAAGGCTCTTCATAATCTTGTGCCACCATATCTGTCTGACCTTCTCCAATTATACACACCCTCCTGTACACTCAGATCCTCTTTTGCTAACCAGCTCACCACACCATCAGCTCGATTGTCCACCATGGGGCTTAGAGCATTCAGTCACTCTGCACCCCGCCTTTGGAACAGTCTCCCTGCTGACATTATTTTTCTTTTGTTAATTTATTTTTAAATATTCTATTATTTGTTTTCTATCTGTATGTTTTATATTATGCTGTGTTTTTTAAATGTATTTTTGTAAGGTGACCTTGAGAGCTTGAAAGACGCCCACAAATAAAATGTATTATTATTATTATTACTAATAATGGACGTCGCAATCTTATTCTAACATTTGGCTTAAATATAGAAAACATAGTCACTCTTCTACAGTCTGAAGCTATCTCAGATCTTGTTTCATTTAAAATGTGTCTTAGACACGAGATGCACAATTTGCCACGTCACCGTATTAAGCGTCCTTTTACGTCTGCCACTGTAGAGGGATTTACCAATAGTCTCCCAAAATTATCACACATGATTGGTTCACCGTCTGACCCCACAGAACTTGACCATGCTACTGATTACCTGGAGTCAGTGTTTTGCAACACACTAGATACTGTAGCTCCATTTAAAAAGAAAATAATTACAGAGAAGAAACTAGCACCCTGGTACAATGACCACACACAAGCTTTAAAACAATCAGCTAGGAAACTAGAACGTAAATGGTGTCAAACTAAATTGGCAGTATGTAAAAATTATAAATTCTTCGCTTAGCACTGACTATGTGCCTAAATCTTTTAAGCTAGCAGTTATCAAACCCCTGATTAAAAAAACTGACCTTGACCCCTGTCAGCTGTCCAACTATAGGCCAATATCAAAACTGCCCTTTTATCTCCAAGATCCTAGAAAAAGCTGTAGTACAGCAGTTATGTTCATACCTACATAGGAATAACATTCATGAAATGTATCAGTCAGGATTTATGCCTCATCATAGCACCGAGACAGCACAGGTTAAAGTGCTAAATGACCTGTTACTTGATTCTGATCAGGGTTGTGTCTCCTTACTGGTGTTACTCGATCTTAGTGCAGCTTTTGACACCACTGACCACACTATTCTACTTGATAGGATAGGACATGTTGGTGTTAAAGGAACAGCCTTCTCCTGGCTCAGGTCTTATTTGACTGATCGTTATCAGTTTGTAGATCTAAATGGTGACTTATCTATGCATACCAAGGTTATGTTTGGTGTTCCACAAGGTTCTGTTTAGGCCCATTGCTTTTCTCCTTATTTATGCTACTCCTTGGTGCAATTAATTGTATACATGGTATTAGCTTCCACTCTTATGCTGATGACACACAGCTATATGTTTCAGCTAAGTCAGATGAGAGACACCAGCTTTATAAGATTGAAGAATGTGTAAAGGACATCAGACAGTGGATGCATTGTAATGCCTTATGGTCTGGATGTTGCAGTAGGAGCATAAACAAGCTCCAGTTTGTCCAGAACACAACAGCTAGAGTCCTAATTAGAACTAGAAGATATGAACACATCACTCCTATTTCTGCCACACTGTGATGGCTCCCAGCAAAATTTCACATTGATTATAAAATACTATTACTAAATACTAAAGCACTAAATGGTCTTGCGCCACAGTACCTGTGCGATCTTTTAGTTATTTATGATCGGCCACGCCTACTCTGATCAAGAGGTGCAGGTTATTTGGTAGTACCTCAAGTAGCAAAGGCTACAGCCAGGGCAGAGCTTTTTCTTACAAAGCCCCACAGTTATTGAACAGCCTTCCAATTAGTGTTCGGGATTCAGACACAGTCTGAATGTTTAAGTCTAGGCTGAAGGCACATTTGTTTAGTCAAGCTTTCAATGTATATTTTTTCTTAGGTAAAGGAGCAGATCTGGAAGGTTCATGGTCATAGAGTGTTTGGTGTACTGGGATGTTTGGATGCTGTCGCCTTACCACCCTCGCAAGTCACTCAGGTTTACTGACTGTGAAGTGGTTGGACACTTTATGTCCTGGAAAGCCTTCATGTCTGTCACCTTCTGGCTCTCTTAATCTTGGTTATGCTGTCATGGCATAGGTAGTTCTGCCGGAGTCCCTGCCTGCACTTTACACATAACCTACATTGTCTTTAAACATCACATGATCACAAGCATACTTAATATCTCTCTCTCTCTCTCTCTCTCTCTCTCTCTCTGTCGAGCTCCCAGTGTTCTGAGTTCCAGTGTGACCACTTGCTCTACCCCTGGTCGGAGTCTCGTCGCTTGGTGGTGCTCACGGATGCTGTGAATGGATCTGTGTGGACAGCCTGTGACCAGGAGACAGCCGTAGACAGAGCAACTTGGGGACTATAACACTGTCAGCTTCTGACAGCAAGGAATTAGTGCCTATAATGAACTCAGAAACTGCACTGACCTCATGAGCCTTACTGAGGTTGAGGTTACTGTTGTAGATAGCACATTATTTTACATTTACATTATTTACTGTCCAGTGTCCCCCAAATGAGAATGGGTTTGTTTCTGAGCCTGGTTCCTCTCAACGTTCCTTCCTCATATCACAGGGAGTGCTCAGCCCACTGCTATTCACCCTGCTGACTCATGAATGTGCAGCAATTCACAGTTCAAACCACATCATCAAGTTTGCTGATGACATGACCGTGGTGGGTCTCATCAGCAAGAACGACGAGTCAGCAAACAGACAAGAGGTGCAACAGCTAACAGCCTGGTGTAAAGACAACAACCTGTCTCTGAACGTTAGCAATACAAAAGAGATGGTTGTTGATTTTAGGAGAGCACAGAGTGATCATTCTCTTCTGTACATCAACGGATTGTCTGAGGAGAACTTCACCTGATCACTCAATACCAGCTCCATCAGCAAGAAAGCCCAGCATCTTGTCCACTTCCTACAGAGGCTGAGAAAAGCCCATCTCCCTCCCTGCAGCGGATAGTGAGGACAGCTGAGATCACTGGAGTCTTTCTCCCCTCTATCATGGATATTTACACCACACGCCTCATACACAAAGCCAACAGCATTGTGGATAACCCCACATGCCCCTCACACACACTCTTCACCCTCCTGCCATCCAGAAAGAGATACTAAAGCATTCGAGCCCTCACAACCAGACTGTGTAAGCTTCTTTCCTCAAGCCATCAGACTCCTCAACACCCAGAAATGAACTGTATCAACACACACACACACACACACACACACACACACACACACACACACACACACACTCAATCATTCACTCAACGGTGTGAACTGACCTGTTCCGAACCCGTGGCTCAACAAATACATCTGTACATACATCTGTAACTCCACCCACATTACAACTTTTTACATGTTTGTATTTTCACACTATTCAATTGCTGTTGTTGCTATTTTTGCACATTTCAAACTGTCACCAACTGCTGCTATACCTTTATGTTTACATCCATATATGTTATAAGAGACCACTTGTTTACAGTTTTTCTTTTTGCACATTTTTCAGCACTGTGTGTCCCGTGCTTTTTTTGTTTTGTTTTTGTATTGTCTGTTTGTCTTTTGTCTTGCACTGTTTGCACCATGTTGCACATGTTACACTTTATGTAGCCAGGACAACCCTCTGTCCTTAGCTTCTGTCCTTAGCTCTGTGTTGTTGTTTTGTTTTGTAGCTATATGTTATGTTGTTTTATTTAGCACAAGGGTCCTGGAGAAACGTTGTCTCATTTCACTATGTACTGTGTCAGCTGCAGGTGGTTGAAATGACAATAAAAGCTTCTTGGCTTGAAGTTTCTTCAAACATGTAATCAGTCAGTCTACTTATTTAAAGGGTGAAAAGTAGTCACTGTGCTGTTTGGTATCATAGTGTGCACAACACTGAACATGGACCACAGAAAGCTAAGGAGAGAGTTGTTTCAGGAGATTAGAAGGAAAATCATAGACAAGCATGTTAAAGGTAAAGGCTATAAGACCAATATCACCAAGCAGCTTGATGTTCCTGTGACTACAGTTGCAGTGAATACAGGTGCATCTCAATAAATTAGAATGTCATGGAAAAATTCATTTATTTCAGTGTTTCAACTCAAATTGTGAAACTCGTGTATTAAATAAATTCAGTGCACACAGAAGTAGTTTAAGTCTTTGGTTCTTTTAATTGTGATGATTTTGGCTCACATTTAACAAAAACTTACCAATTCCCTATCTCAACAAATTAGAATATAGTGACATGCCAATCAGCTAATCAACTCAAAACACCTGCAAAGGTTTCCTGAGCCTTCAAAATGGTCTCTCAGTTTGGCTCACTAGGCTACACAATCATGGGGAAGACTGCTGACCTGACAGTTGTCCAGAAGACAATCATTGACACCCTTCACAAGGAGGGTAAGCCACAAACATTCATTGCCAAAGAAGCTGGCTGTTCACAGAGTTCTGTATCCAAGCATGTTAACAGAAAGTTGAGTGGAAGGGAAAAGTGTTTCACAATTTGACTTGAATTACTGAAATAAATTAACTTTTTCTAATTTATTGAGATGCACCTGTACATATTATTCAGAAGTTTAAAGGACTGTAGCCAACCTCCCTGGACATGGCTGCAAGAGGAAAATTGATGACAAATTAAAGAAACAGATAATATGTATGGTAATCAAAGAGCCTAGAACAATTTCCAAAGAGATTAAAGGTGAACTCCGAGGTCAGGGTACATCAGTGTCAGATCGCAACATCTGACTCTCTTTGAGCCAAAGTGGACTAAATTGGAAGACTACCGAGGAGGACCCCACTGCTGAAAGCAAATCATAAAAAATAATTTACCAAAATGCATATTGACAAGCCACAAAGCTTCTGGGAGAATGTTCAAGTTACATAACATCATGTATTTTCACAAGTGCAAAAGTGAAGCATACAAAGAAAAGAACACTGTACCTACTGTGAAACATGGAGGAGGCTTGATTATGTTCTGGGGCTGCTTTGCTGCATCTGGCAAAGGGTGTCTTAAATCTGTGCAGCTTACAATGAAATCTCAAGACTATCAAGGCATTCTGGAGGAAAATGTACTGCCTAGTATCAAAATGGCTTGGTCTCAGTCACAGGTCATGGGTCCTCCAACAGGATAATGACCCACAACATACAGCCCTGATTCAAATCCTATTGAACATCTATGGAAAGAGCTGAAATATGCAGTCAAGGCACCCATCAAACCTGTGATAGCTGGAGCAGTTCGCTCATGAGAAGTGGGCCAAAATACCTGTCCACAGGTGCAGACGTCTCAGTGAGAGTTACAGAAATAATTTGATTGCAGTGATTGCCTCGAAAATTTGTGCAACAAAACATTAAGTTAAGGGTACCATCATTTTTGTCCAAGCCAGTTTCATTAGTTTGTTGTTTTTATGCTACTGTTGAACCACAATTCAAAAGCAATGTCTGAGTTTCATTAGACAATTTTCAGTAAATTTTTATTTATTATTACTTTTGTCAGTTTCAAGTTATTTCAGTGACCATTGTGGGTATTTCTTTCTTTAATGGAACGGTACCAACAATTTTGTCCGTGTGTGTATATGTATGTGTGTGTATGTATGTATGTATGTATGATATATACAGTGGGGCAAAAAAGTATTTAGTCAGCCACCAATTGTGCAAGTTATCCCACTTAAAAAGATGAGAGAGGCCTGTAATTTTCATCATAGGTACACTTCGAGAAAAAAAAATCCAGAAAATCACATTGTCTGATTTTTAAAGAATTTATTTGCAAATTATGGTGGAAAATAAGTATTTGGTCACCTACAAAAAAGCAAGATTTCTGGCTCTCACAGACCTGTAACTGCTTCGTTAAGAGGCTCCTCTGTCCTCCACTCATTACCTGTATTAATGGCACCTGTTTGAACTCGTTATCAGTATAAAAGACACCTTTCCACAACCTCAAACAGTCAGACTACAAACTCCACTATGGCCAAGACCAAAGAGCTGTCAAAGGACACCAGAAACAAAATTGTAGACCTGCACCAGGCTGGGAAGACTGAATCTGCAATAGGTAAGCAGCTTGGTGTGAAGAAATCAACTGTGGGAGCAATTATTAGAAAATGGAAGACATACAAGACCACTGATAATCTCCCTCGATCTGGGGCTCCACGCAAGATCTCACCCCGTGGGGTCAAAATGATCACAAGAACGGTGAGCAAAAATCCCAGAACCACACGGGGGGACCTAGTGAATGACCTGCAGAGAGCTGGGACCAAAGTAACAAAGGCTACCATCAGTAACGCAATACGCCGCCAGGGACTCAAATCCTGCAGTGCCAGACGTGTCCCCCTGCTTAAGCCAGTACATGTCCGGGCCCGTCTGAAGTTTGCTAGAGAGCATTTGGATGATCCAGAAGAGGATTGGGAGAATGTCATATGGTCAGATGAATCCAAAATAGAACTTTTTGGTAAAAACTCAACTTGTCATGTTTGGAGGAGAAAGAATGCCGAGTTGCATCCAAAGAACACCATAGCTACTGTGAAGCATGGGGGTAGAAACATCATGCTTTGGGGCTGTTTTTCTGCAAAGGGACCAGGACGACTGATCCGTGTAAAGGAAAGAATGAATGGAGCCATGTATCGTGAGATTTTGAGTAAAAACCTCCTTCCATCAGCAAAGGCATTGAAGATGATGGAAGGGTCTTGGCTGGGTCTTTCAGCATGACAATGATCCCAAACACACCGCCCGGGCAACGAAGGAGTGGCTTCGTAAGAAGCATTTCAAGGTCCTGGAGTGGCCTAGCCAGTCTCCAGGTCTCAACCCCATAGAAAATCTTTGGAGGGAGTTGAAAATCCGTGTTGCCCAGCGACAGCCCCAAAACATCACTGCTCTAGAGGAGATCTGCATGGAGGAATGGGCCAAACTACCAGCAACAGTGTGTAAAATCCTTGTGGGGACTTACAGAAAACATTTGACCTCTGTCATTGCCAACAAAGGGTACATAAAGTATTGAGATGAACTTTTGTTATTGACCAAATACTTATTTTCCACCATAACTTGCAAATAAATTCTTTAACAATCAGACAATGTGATTTTCTGGATTTTTTTTTTCTCATTCTGTCTCTTAGTTGAAGTGTACCTATGATGAAAATTACAGGCCTCTCTCATCTTTTAAAGTGGGAGAACTTGCACAATTGGTGGCTGACCAAATACTTTTTTGCCCAGGCCAAAGTTTCAGGTGATTTTAAATAACCATAGTTATTTATAGTTGTTACACATATCTGTGGCATTGTTTTGCAAGACCACCAGAGGGAAACCCTGAATATATTAAGTAACTCTTCTAAACTAGCAATGACTTTTTCAGATTTATTAATTATAAAAGAGACCAAATTCAGATTCAGCAGCCACTTCACAGCTGTTGATTATGTTCTACTTCATCTTTTATAACAGCAGAAGGATCACAAGTCAAGAGTATTTGATGAGTTTAGTTCTTCTAAGAAGACTAAGAGCTATACAGTGATGGTGTTCTCTAAACCAACCACTTGAGTGCAGCATTTGACAATGTTGACCATTATGTTTCTATGACTAGATTTGGAAATATGACCGGTTCAGACAAATTAGTTTTTTGCGATATCTTAATAGACATTTTCAATTTGTTAATGTAAATGTAATCACTACAACTGAACAACTGAATATTACCTTACTTTGGTCTGTTTCTTAGGTGATCATGTTGATGCTATCTATAGATTAAAATATACATTCCCCAAAAGTATTGGAACAGCAGGGGCAATTCTGTTAATGCTATCCACTGAAGGCAAATGGATTTGAGATATTAAAAAAAAAGATGAAAATGAGATGTTACATCAGAATATCAGTTTTTATTTCCTGATATTTACATCTAGATGCGTTTGCCAACACATGCTGCCAACATAACTTCAGAGAGTCAGATTTCACCAGACATTTGACATGTATTTGATAGGTGTAATTGCTGCATCTGTGTTTGTTTATTCTCTCTGTGTGTATTGTGCATGTGCTGTTGAGTCCATTTTGTGTTTTCCATGCATAGTTTATTTTGGTTTAATCATGTATTTCACTACACTATGTACAGTCATTTTCTTTTCCTTTCATTTCTTCATTTCATTTTATTCATTTAATTTAATTTCTGGCTCATTACACTTTAATATCTCTCTAATGGTACGTAAGAAGTGGGCAGTTAAGCCTTAACGTGGCATTCTTGTGCTACATTTTTTCTGTGATTTTGGTTAGTCAGGGAGAAATTATCTTTCTTGTCTGGGCAAAACAGCTTCCTTTTGTACAGTTAGTTTTACAATACTGGTAACTGTAAACATTCTCTATAGTATGTCTCATAAATGTTTGTTCTATTGTCTTCATTCTGACCCATATTACTTTTGTGCTATCATCCTAAACCTGTTGCTGAAATGAAAGAAAATTGCCACACCCACTTAATTTTTTAGCACTCAGTATTGATGCTGACCTATGTAGATTGTGACATTTCAATAAATATCAAACAATATGGCCACCATACTTCAGTCAGTTCTGAGGAGGCACAGCTAGTTTACTCAAATTGCTGTAATTCATGATTGTTTATGCAGATTTGAAGCATATTCAATACAAGGTTCTGAGTATGTTTGATAATGCTGGGGCATATTCAATGATAGCAGATGGAAAGAAGTCCAAATAACTTTTACAAGGAAACTGAAATTTGAATCAGAGGTGTGCTAGTTCAAACTGCTAATATATAACTGGATTTTTAATCAGCACAGATTTACTTCAAAAACATGGCCACCTTCAGGCAGTCAGCTTTCAGTAGGTATGTCCCACAACTAGTGTTGAGCCATCAGAAAACTTCTTAAGTATGTTCATCCCAATTCTGTTCACTATGCATCTTGGCAAGAACTTGCCACTAGAGGCACCATTTGTGAGGAGAACTTTTACTTTGTAAATCACCAAAATGAACAGCAGGGTGCTTTTCAGTGTACTTTGAAGTTTACAACCTCTTTTGGGGGAAAAGAATCATACAAGGTGTTCTCTTGACTAAAGCGTTTTAATGATTTTATGTAATAAAATCAATATGCATTATAATAAGCAATATGAATGATAAACACTAACATGATTAGGCTGTATGTTGTCTCAAGGTTAAAGCAAAGAGATGAAATAGTAAATTAAATAATTAGCTAAGCAAATCACGTTTACCATTCAAAGTCCAATCCCAAGTGTTTCTCTCTAGAATAATGTGATCTCAGCTTTTAAGTTATCTAAGATTTATCTGAATTCTTCATACTATATAATGAAACAAGCTTTAATAGGTTTTTACATTTAATAGACACTATTGTTCTATTTTATTTATAGAAATATCTGAAAGGCCACTACCAACCATTTACTCAATAAATGCACAAGGCTTTCACCTAAACTTATGTAAGAAAAAGCATGTAAGTAAACCTGCTTCCATTTCCAACAAGCCAAATCTATTTTACTATTATATATGAGATTAAAAGTGATGATCCTGAGTTAAACATACTACATTATCAAGATCTCAATGAATTCTTGAAGAATGCATCTTGTAACTAGACGCAGAAAGTCACCTGTTTAGAAAGAGAAAATATGTTTTTTAATATTTAGATAGAAGGAATCATTGAAGGAGAAACTGAATGTGATATAAACTTCTACTGTTAAGCTTTTAGCTGTTAAGCTTATTTTAATTATCATGCCATTATGAAATTAATATTCAAACTTACCCAATCCTGGTTAATGTTATGGATGTTTTGTTTCAGTAATAGCAGAGGAAATTAAGCTTCTCATTGCAGTTTCTGTTCTCCCAGGTGTACGTGTTGAAGTTGAAGGCACCACAGTGGTAGGGCCGGGCTGGGCATCGAGGCATTGATACCAGGCTACGCACTGGCTTTCGGTCCACCCAGAACCATTTTCCATCGAGGAAACGCAAGCCTATCCACACACTGGCTGTTTGGGCTTGTTTGGCCTCTGTTTTAAGCAGGTCTAGCAGTGTTTGTGAATCTACAAAGGCCAGGTAATAGTAGTGACTCCTGCAATACTTGAGAGCCTCTTCCCATGTTTTATTCTCCTTTACCAATGTGAACCTTCTGTTGCAAATTGAAGGGCGATTTATCCAACATTCATCATCGATCCAGCCATATGCATTAATTGCAGCACAATTCTCATCTTGATTCTTACCATTGGGCTCGTTGTCTCTCCAATGTAAGAAATTAGGCTCTTCTTGACCAGACCACTGCCAGGCATCTGCAAGTGGTTCAGTTCTCTTTAGACCAATCCATGTGAGAATAGTGTTGTCTTCTGTAATGTTCACAGCTCTCTGGTTTTCCTCTTCAGTAGTGATGCTAGCTATATCCCTATAGAGATACCTGCAATAGGCCTGAGCTGTGGTCCAGTTCATCTGCTGTGAAACATAAATGTATTCTCTTACCAGGCCCACAGCCATGCCATACAGAAGCAACAGCTGACAGATAAAAAAGAGAGATTTCATCTCTGCTGCGATGTGTCTGTGCTGCATAAACATTTACTTGTTTATCCACCAACTCAACTTACACCTTTCAGTCTGCAGCTCAACTAAATTAATTCAAAGCATATGCAAAATAGGATAATAGCTTGGACAAAGTAAACTCTGACAAGTCCCTTAAATTCTCAATCCTAACCATGCAGCAATTTTAAGAAACCTTTAAATATTCAAGCCTATCTGGGTATGGTGAATATCTCCAAAGAGGAATAATTGGTACATTTCATATCCTTTTTTTTAATAACACTTTTTTTCAAGTCAAAGGTCATCACAGATGTTATGTATATATCAGTGGTTAATGTGAAGGCAATGTTGAAAGTTTCATTTGATAGCTTAATGTGTTTTAGTGTCATTTGTAACTCAGATACTCAAAATGCACAAGCTGGAAACGGATACTAGTAATAATTTTGACATTAAATTTTTCTTCTATCGCTACTGCTTTGTGAATTTTTTTTTTAATGAATAAATTTTTTCTTTTTTTTTTTTTTTTTTTACATTTTTAAATTTTTTTTTAAATCGTTGGTATTAAACAGTTTGATAGATTATTTTATCTGCAAATTAGATAAAATAAGGTTGGGTTAGAAGGTTGCTGTTACAGTTCAAATTAGAGGTGATAAATTCAATTTGTCATCACACATTTAATTCGACAATGTGGCATAGTCTTTTCTGTACACATGAAATTTTTATGGACTATGCCCTCAAATTACTAATCCAAATAGTCTGACCACCTCACGGTGGTGGAGCTAGAAGGAAATCAGGTAATACAATTAATTGAGAAGCTGTTCAGAAATATGTGACATCTGTAAATCTTTCACAAGAGAGCCATCATGTTCTTTGCAATATGTGTTATAGAACTTGTAATCCCTGAAGAAAATGATTTTCAAACTGAAAAGATTGTTAGAAAAATATGTGGGATTGCCTAAAAACACAGTGGTCACCTTTGCTGATGTATTGAAATTTTAACTGTACAGTAAAATCTTAATAGAATATATTTCAAACAACAAAGCCAGATACTTTATAAAAAAACAACATTATATTATCAAAAGCTTTGACACCCCTCCAAATCATTGAATTCAGGTGTTTTTCAAGGGTTTTGGCTCGGCCCCTTAATTCTAGTCAAAGGTACTCTTAATGCTTCAGTATACCAAGACATTTTAGACAATTTCATGCTCCCAACTTTGTGGGAACAGTTTGAGGATGACCCCTTCCTGTTCCAACATGACTGCACAAGAGTGCACAAAACAAGGTCCATAAAGACATGGATGAGCAAGTTTGGTGTGGAGGACCTTGACTGGCCTGCACCTCAACACTTTGAGATGAATTAGAGTGGAGACTCTGAGCCATTCCAAAACTGGGATGTCTGCCTTTACATGCACTTGAATTTAATATGGAGTTGTCCTGCCCTTTGCAGCTATAACAGCTTCAATTCTTCTCGGAAGGCTTTCCACAAGGTTCAGGAGTGTGTTTATGGGCATTTTTGACCATTCCTCAAGATGCACATTTGTGAGGTCAGGCACTGATGTTGGACGAGAAGGTCTGGCTCACAGTCACTGCTCTAATTCATTCCAAAGATGTTCTGTCGGGTTGAGGTCAGGACTCTGTGCAGGCCAGTCAATGTTGCTCTGGATATAGCCGTTTGCCAAATGCTATAAATGTAAATATGAATGTTCTTGGATGGATTTCCGCCTAGGACTATACAGATATGTATTTGTTGACCTAAAAGCACAAACACCAGAAGAAATTCTGCCAGGGCTATTATCATGAGAAAAGCTGGTAATGCATGTTCCGAAGACAAAAAACTTTTAAAGTATTGAAAATAATGTTTATTTTTTACTCTATTTTTTTTTAATTTAAAAACCCTTCCATTGTTGAAAACTATGTCTCCAATGAAGAAAGGATATATTACATGATACAGTATACGCACAGATCTCATTCTGATTATATGTGAAGAACCTTTAAACATGCTTAGAAGGAACATGTGGCTGATAATAATAATAATAATAATAATAATAATAATGTTTTATTTATTTAGCACCTTTCAGGAACCCAAGGACGCTTTACACCAAGTTGCTATATAAAATGAATACATATAAGTATATAGTCAGTATACAACATGTAATCAACCAGATGGAACAGACAAAAAAGGTTAATCTACAGTAAACTTACAAAAACAAACATAGTACTGGAAAATTGAGACAGACAATCAATTAACAAAACATAAAATGAATAAGTGAGTTTTGAGGGAAGTTTAAAAGGTCTGAAGAGAAGTGACATAACGAAGGTCTTGTGGTAGTTTGTTCCAGAGCTTAGAAGCTGATATGCTGAAAGCCCTACCACCCACACTAGATAGACAGAACTTGGGTACTGCAAGCAAGTTTTCAGAGCTCGATCTCAGAGTACGGGCAGGGACATAGGGGGTAATCATTTCGATGACAAAACAATACCAGGATTTAGAACAAACAAACAAAAAAACCCCAGAAAAAATGGTTTAAACTCTCTGTGGATAATAGAGCATTTGTAGAAACAAAAAGGAAAGTTACTAATCAATCTGGAGGAATTTTTCTTCCATTACGCAGTGTAGCCGGTCCCTTTAATAAGCAGCTTAGTCACGTCCCATAACAATTAACATAGAGACAACAGAGAAAATGTATTTAGTCCCACAACATCAGCTTGATAATTTCTTAATTTGAACTTGATAATAATAGGGTGATGACTCTGAAGTTAGAGATTGAAGGGGTGATGTTGAATATTGTTAGTGATTATGCCCCACAGGTAGGTTGTGAGTTAGAGGAGAAAGAGAGATTCTGGAGTGAATTAGATGAGGTGATGGAGAGTATTCCCACGGGTGAGAGAGTGGTGAAGGGAGCGGATTTTAATGGACATGTTGGTGAGGGGAACAGAGGTGATGAGGAGGTGATGGGCAAGTTTGGAGTTAAGGAAAGGAACCTAGAAGCACAGATGGTAATGGACTTTGCTGGATGGACATGGCTGTGGTTAACACTTATTTTCAGAAGAAGGAGGAGCATAGAGTGACTTACAAGAGTGGAGGTAGGAGAACACAGATAGACTACATCCTATGTAGAAGAGGCAATCTGAAAGAGATTAGTGACTGTAAAGTGGTAGTGGGAGAGAGTGTAGCCAGACAACATAGGATGGTGGTGTGTAGAATGACGTTGATGGTCTGTAAGAATAAGAGGTCAAAGATAGAGAAGAATACCAAGTGGTGTAAGCTGAAAAAGGAGGAATGTTGTGAGGAATTTAGACAGAAGTTGAGGCAGGCTCTGGGTGGTCAGGTAGTGCTGCCAGATGACTGGGAAACTACAGCAGAAGTGCTCAGGGAGACAGGGAGAAAGGTGCTGGGTGTGTCATCTGGATGGAGGAAAGAAGATAAGGAGACTTGGTGGTGGAATGAGGAAGTTCAGGATAATATCCAGAGGAAGAGGCTAGCGAAGAAAAGTGGGACATAGACAAGACTGAAGAGAATAGACAGGAATACAAGGAGTTACAGCGCAGAGTGAAGAGGGACGTGTTTAAGGCCAAGCAGAAGGCATATGACGAGTTGTACACTAGGTTAGACACTAGAGAAGGACAGAAGGACTTGTACAGGCTAGCTAGGCAGAGGGATTGAGATGGGAAGGATGTGCAACAAGTTAGAGATATTAAGGATAGAGATAGAAGGGTGCTCACACGTGAGGAGAGTATACAGAGGAGATGGAAGGAGTACTTTAAGGAGCTGATGAATGAGGAAAATGAGGGGGAAAAAGAGTGGAAGGGGTAAACTCTGTGGAACAGAAAGTAGATAAGATTAGAAAGGATGAAGTCAGGAAGGCTTTGAAGAGGATGAAAAGTGGGAAGGCAGTTGGTCCTGACGACATCCCGATGGAGGTCTGGAAGTGTCTAGGAGAGGCAACAGTGGAATTTTTAACTAGTTTGTTCAACAGGGTTTTAGAGAGTGAGAGGATGCCTGAGGAATGGAGAAGAAGTGTGTTAGTGTCGATCTTTAAGAATAAGGGTGACGTGCAGAGCTGCAGCAACTATAGGGGGATAAAGTTGATGAGCCATACAATGAAGCTATGGGAAAGAGTAGTGGAAGCTAGGTTAAGGAAGGTAGTGGAAATTTGTGAGCAGCAGTATGGCTTCATGCCCAGAAAGAGCACAACAGATGCAATTTTTGCACTGAGAATTTTGATGGAGAAGTATAGGGATGGTCAGAGGGAATTGCACTGTGTGTTTGTAGACTTGGAGAAAGCGTATGACAGGGTGCCAAGAGAAGAGCTGTGGTTCTGTATGAGGAAGTCAGGAGTAGCAGAGAAGTATGTCAGAGTGGTGCAGGACATGTATGAGAGGAGCAGGACTGTGACTGTAGGTCAGACAGAGTAGTTCAATGTGGAGGTGGGACTGCATCAAGGATCGGCTCTGAGCCCCTTCCTGTTTGCTATAGTGATGGACCAGTTGTCAGAGGAGGTCAGACAGGAGTCTCCTTGGACAATGATGTTTGCAGATGACATTGTGATCTGTAGTGAGAGCAGGGAGCAGGTGGAGGAAAACCTGGAAAGGTGGAGGTTTGCGCTGGAGAGAAGAGGAATGAAAGTCAGTCATAGTAAGACTGAGTACATATGTGTGAATGAAAGGGAGGGAAGTGGAACAGTAAGGTTACAGGGTGAAGAGGTGAAGAAGGTACAGGAGTTTAAGTGCTTGGGGTCAACAGTCCAGAGTAATGGAGAGTGTGGGAAAGAGGTAAAGAAGCGAGTGCAGGCAGGTTGGAGTAGGTGGAGAAAGGTGTCGGGAGTTCTGTGTGATAGGAAAATATCAGCGAGAATCAAGGGGAAGGTGTACAGGACAGTGATGAGACCGGCCATGCTGTATGGTTTAGAGACAGTGTCGCTGAGGAACAGACAGGAATCAGAGCTAGAGGTAGCAGAGCTGAAGATGTTGAGGTTCTCTTTGGGAGTGACTAGATTGGACAGGATTAGGAACGAGTACATCAGGGGGACAACTCATGTTGGACATATGGGGGACAAAGTTAGCGTGACCAGATTAAGATGGTTTGGACATGTTCAGAGGAGGGAGAGTGAGTATATTGGTAGGAGAATGTTGGACATGGAGCTGCCAGGCAGGAGGCAAAGAGGAAGGCCAAAGAGGAGGTATATGGATGGAATAAATGAGGATATGAAGCTAGTGGGTGCAAGTGTTGAGGATGCAGAAGATAGGGACAGGTGGAGAGAGATGATTTACTGTGGTGAGCCCTGAAGGAAAAAGCCGAAAGAATAATAAGAAGAATATGGTAAACAGAATTGAAGCCGATCCCAAATCTCCCCACTTTGGTTGGATCATCATGTTTGATGCTCCGACCTGCTCGCTGAATCCCTTCCCAGTCCTCCTCAGTGAAGTCTGCATCATTGAACGCATACAGAGCCGGTCCTACCAGAACAGTGAAGTGATATTAAACCTAGACAGAACTGGTCATAATGACTAACTGACTAAATTCTGTTAATGTTCAGTAACCATTATTGAAATTATGGTATGTTAATTATTTCATGATGCTAAATAATTTTATAATGATTTAATATTGTCATAATAATTCATGCTTGTTTACCTACAAAACCCTTTCTAATACTAACATTCTAAAATCTCAAAAACAAAAAAATAAAAAATAAAAATATGATATAGAAACAGTTAATTACATATACAAAAGTAACAGGAACACAAATATATAGCATTTATCCTTAGAGAAACAAAGGAAACAAAGTTAAATGCAACATACTAGTTCTTTAGTCTTGTTATTTCTGGATATTTTAGGACAAAGTTTTTTTGTTCTTAAACTGTGTCCGTCTATTAACAGCAATAAAGTGTTTGTTCATGATTTTGATTTTTCCATTGCACATGGAGTGTCTGCAGTACACGTTCATGTGAGTGAGCCGTGGCTAGGAAAACAATGGCGTATTAAACGTTTAAATATCTTACCATCTGCCCAATCACAATCTAATATTCAGCAGTGCTGTGGAATAAATGTAAATAACAGAAGAGTCAGTGGCTGCATTAGAGATGTGAATTTTCATGTTGAAGTGAGGCCAGGCAAATCAGTTCCAACTGAAAACCTCTTTCGTTTCCCAATCTGAAGTCAAAACCACATTAAAAGGCTTTTAAAATGTTTAGTTGAAAATAGTTTTCCTTTTTTTCAAATCCTGAGTCATATAGCTTATATTTCTCTTCAGTGTTAAACCTCTCATCAACTCTTACCAAATGCAGGACATTTCAGAATCCTACTGAAAACCTTGTAAGTTTGTTTATCTGTTCCAATAAACAGATAAAGACAGCTTATTAGAAAAATATACACTAGTTTACAGCATTTACATCAGCATTGTCAACATAACTAATATACTGTGTGTTGTTTATTTTAATGTTTATGTGTATAGAAGCACATGATTTGAAAACTTTCAATCAGTTTAGCCAGAATTTGAAAAAGTACATCACACCGTGATGAACTGGTGTCCTTTGCTGTTTTGACTTGCAATGTTTGAGATGTGCCTTAGAACTGGTTTGCCTGTGTCCTGGACTGATTTGCCTGTCCTCCAACATGGAAATGCATTCCCAGCTGCAACCACAAGATAGAAAACTGTTATTTACATCTAAACTAAATCTTAACTTTGTTTTATAGCTGCCAAATCACATACTTGTGCACTATTCTATAGAGATATAAATATTGAGATTATTGTGTTTCCACTGAAAACTCCAACATGAAGAACAAGTGCACTTTAGGTATCTGAATGATGCTTTTATTCAAACAAAAAACACTAGTTGAGGAAGAAAAAATTAAAATGTCTAACACTCTGGGGGACAAGAAGTCTTAGATTATTTGTCGCACAGTTTGTGAAGTATAATAATTATGTATAAGTGATCCATATGATACAACGCTATATGTTATCAAGGAATTTTAAGATCTTTATGGGGAATTGTTTAGTTTATAAAAGGAGTCTTTTTAACATAGAGGGAATTAAAAGCAGAGTTATAATTCACAATTATCGGAGACTAATTATTCTCTTTTTGTTCAGTTTTATTTAATTGTTCCAGAAATTATATTATTTGGTTCACTCTGCAATCCTGGAAACTTGATCATACATGTGTGAAGTGACAAAAAATACTGACTGAAAATGTGTAGTTTTCATTTTTTTCCTTACCTGAACATTCACCTGGCAACAGAAATATCTATAGAAATACCTTGATACTTTCCCATTGCTGGGCTCCACACACTGTCAGTGCCGTATCTTCTCTCATCATGGATAAAGACAGTTTTTGAAGCTCCAGCATCGTCTGCGTTCTGTATTAACTCCTGTTACACAACACACACAGCGAGAGACACATTTATTCATATAAAAGGCCATCTGTTTATATTCTGAAAGCAGATCTGTTATGAAGTTATGAGTTATGAAGGAGCATAAAATATAATAGGAATGAATTATGAAGGATTCTCAATAAATACACCCTAGTGTAGCTTATAAAGTGTTACAAATGAAATATGAAATGAAGCATGAATGATGGAATCATTATAGTGACAATACAAATGATAATGTGGGAGTTGTGACATTATGAAGGATTAATAAGGCATTAAAAAGGATGCAGAAATTTGAATTACTGTGAAGTAATTATAAAGCGTACTTATAAGGTATATTTGAGGTATATTCATATATTGAGGTTTTATGAAGTAATATTTAAGCACTATAAAATACAAGGTTATGAACTTGAGAAATTGTAAAGTATGATGTCATTAAGAAGGATCATAAGGAAACTATGAGGGATTGTGAAGTTAAATGTGAACTAATTACAAATACTTGTTGGGGTTATTAGTATTATAGAGGAATTTTAAGAATTTTATGGAGCATTTATGAGATAACTATAAAGAATTCTAAATAATTGTGAAGGTTAATAAAAAAATGGCTAATTATGAGGGGGCATGGAAGATTAGGGAGGAATTACAAAGAAAGGTTTATTACATTAACAACATAGTTATTGAACTAATATGAAGAAATATGAGTATTATAACATCCAATATCAGCATACAAAATGCTCTGTTTTGCTTTGAATCCTTTTTTGTCCAGTTTATAAACATGTAAAAGCATACAGTTCATTCTCACCTTCAGCATCTGTCCTCCATCAGGGTAGCATCTGAGAATCTCCTTCAAATAGTCGATAAATAGTGGCGCTGTGGCTCCAAATGCATTTCTTGATAGAAGAACGTTAAAATTAGTTTTTGGTTTTTTTAATAAGATTATGCATTGTAAATAAATCTAGCCATGGGGGTCACAGTCCAGTGACTTCTGTGCAGGTCTCAAGCCCGGATAAATAGAAAGGGTTATGTCAGGAAGGGCAACCGGCGTAAAACATTGCCAAATTTAACCATGCAACTCGTCAGTACTCTGAATTTCATACCAAATCGGTCGAGGCCCGGGTTAACAACGACCGCCGTTGGCACCGCTGACCTACAGGGTGCCGGTGGAAATTGGGCTATTGTTGGTCGAAGAAGTAGAGGAGGGAGGAGAGTGCACAGACAGAGAGAGAAGAGGAAAGGTAAGAGTGTAGGACTGAGAATAGGAACTCTGAATGTTGGTACTATGACAGGGAAAGGTAGAGAGCTGGCTGATATGACGGAGAGAAGGAAGGTGGATATACTGTGTGTACAGGAGACCAGGTGGAAGGGTAGCAAGGATCGTAGTATAGGAGCAGGATTCAAGCTGTTTTATTATGGTGTGGATAGTAAGAGAAATGGGGTAGGTGTGGTCCTGAAGGAGGAGTTTGTGAGGAATGTTCTGGAGGTGAAGAGAGTGTCAGACAGGGTGATGAGTCTGAAGTTAGAGATTGAAGGGGTGATGTTGAATGTTGTTAGTGATTATGCCCCACAGGTAGGTTGTGAGTTAGAAGAGAAAGAGAGATTCTGGAGTGAATTAGATGAGTTGATAGAGAGTATTCCCACGGGTGAGAGAGTGGTGATAGGAGCGGATTTTAATGGACATGTTGGTGAGGGGAACAGAGGTGATGAGGAGGTGATGGGCAAGTTTGGAGTTAAGGAAAGGAACCTAGAAGTAGTAGATGGTAGTGGACTTTGCTAAGAGGATGGGCATGGCTGTGGTTAGCACTTATTTTCAGAAGAAGGAGGAGCATAGAGTGACTTACAAGAGTGGAGGTAGGAGAACACAGGTAGACTACATCCTATGTAGAAGAGGCAATCTGAAAGAGATTAGTGACTGTAAAGTGGTAGTGGGAGAGAGTGTAGCCAGACAACATAGGATGGTGGTGTGTAGGATGACGTTGATGGTCTGTAAGAATAAGAGGTCAAAGCTAGAGATTGAGAAGAAAACCAAGTGGTGTAAGCTGAAAAAGGAGGAATGTTGTGAGGAATTTAGACAGAAGTTGAGACAGGCTCTGGGTGGTCAGGTAGTGCTGCCAGATGACTGGGAAACTACAGCAGAAGTGATCAGGGAGACAGGGAGAGAGGTGCTAGGTGTGTCATCTGGAAGGAGGAAAGAAGATAAGGAGACTTGGTGGTGGAATGAGGAAGTTTAAGCTAGTATCCAGAGGAAGAGATTAGCCAAGAAGAAGTGGAACATGGACAGGACTGAAGAGAATACACAGGAATACAAGGAGTTACAGCGCAGAGTGAAGAGGGAGGTGTCTAAGGTGTCTAAGGTGTCTCCATATGACGAGTTGTACACTAGGTTAGACACTAGAGAAGGAGAGAAGGACTTGTACAGGTTAGCTAGGCAGAGGGATCGAGATGGGAAGGATGTGCAGCAAGTTAGAGTTATTAAGGATAGAGATGGAAGGGTGCTCACAAATGAGGAGCTGATGAATAAGGAAAATGAGAGGGAAAAAAGAGTAGAAGGGGTGAACTCTGTGGAACAGAAAGTAGATAAGATTAGAAAGGATGAAGTCAGGAAGGCTTTGAAGAGGAGGAAAAGTGGAAAGGCAGTTGGTCCTGACGAAATCCCAGTGGAGGTCTGGAAGTGTCTAGGAGAGGCAGCAGTGGAATTTTTAACTACTAATTTTTAGCAGTATGGCTTCATGCCCAGAAAGAGCACAACAGATGCAATTTTTGCTCTTTGAGAATTTTGATGGAGAAGTATAGGGATGGTCAGAGGGAATTGCACTGTCTGTGGTGCAGGACATGTATGAGAGGAGCAGGACAGTGGTGAGGTGTGCTGTAGGTCAGACAGAGGAGTTCAATGTGGAGGTGGGACTGCATCAGGGATCGGCTCTGAGCTCCTTCCTGTTTGCTATAGTGATGGACCAGTTGTCAGAGGAGGTCAGACAGTAGTCTCCTTGGACAATGATGTTTTCAGATGACATTGTGATCTGTAGTGAGAGCAGGGAGCAGGTGGAGGAAAACCTGGAGAGGTGGAGGTTTGCGCTGGAGAGAAGAGGAATGAAAGTCAGTCGTAGTAAGACTGAGTACATGTGTGTGAATGAAAGGGAGGGAAGTGGAACAGTAAGGTTACAGGGTGAAGAGGTGAAGAAGGTACAGGAGTTTAAGTACTTGGGGTCAACATTCCAGAGTAATGGAGAGTGTGAGAAAGAGGTAACGAAGTGAGTGCAGGCAGGTTAGAATGGGTGGAGAAAGGTGTCGGGAGTTCTGTGTGATAGGAAAATATCAGCGAGAATCAAGGGAAAGGTGTACAGGACAGTGGTGAGACCGGCCATGTATGGTTTAGTGACTGTGTCACTGAGAAAGAGACAGGAGTCAGAGCTAGAGGTAGCAGAGCTGAAGATGTTGAGGTTCTCTTTGGGAGTGACAAGATTGGACAAGATTAGGAACGAGTACATCAGAGGGACAGCTCAACTTGGACATATGGGGGACAAAGTTAGGGAGACCAGATTAAGATGGTTTGGACATGTTCAGAGGAGGGAGAGTGAGTATATTGGTAGGAGAATGTTGGACATGGAGCTGCCAGGCAGGAGGCAAAGAGGAAGGCCAAAGAGGAGGTATATGGATGGAATTAATGAGGATATGAAGCTAGTGGGTGCAAGTGTTGAGGATGCAGAAGATAGGGACAGGTGGAGAGAGATGATTTGCTGTGGCGACCCCTGAAGGGAAAAGCCGAAAGAAGAAGAAGAAAATGCATTGTAAATATATTATAAAGGATTATGAAGCAGAATGAATGATAATTGAGGGTTTCTGGAAGATTATGGAGGAATTACAAAAGTAGTTTGTGACGTGATTTATAGTTCTCCAGCTTTCCTTCATAATCATGTCACAAACACTTCTTCTTCTTTCCTGAAGGGAAAAGCCGAAAGAAGAAGAGTTTGTAACGTGATTATGAAGGAAAGCTGGAGAACTATAAATAATTGTGAAGGAATGATAATTATGAAGTCAGTATGAGGGACTCTATACCCCATCTGGGAGTTGTGTGTGATTGTGAGGGCAATTTATTTATTTATTTATTTATTTATTTATTTATTTATTTTTTTAAAAGAAAACTACTTGAGTTGGTGAACTCACAATCACAGGATTTTTCTTCTAAACTCCTTGCAGTGAAGAAATATGTATTTAATGACTTTCTATAAGAGCTGTTCTCGTGTTCCACACATTTGAATGAAAGACAGATTTGGCTGAATGAGCAGAATGACCATTGTAAATTGCATCATCATGTTTTGGCCCAAATCTGCAGTAATTTTTTTTAAAAATTGTATGGTCCTCCAAATATCATAGAGTTTGCTTGATTTTGTGTTTACTAATATGATCATGAAATCCTAGAGGAACTGATAAGGAGAAAAGGGGGTTATAAAGCAATAGAAAGAGAAATAAAGCAGTTATGTTTATGAAGTTATTATAAAAAATAATAAAACGAATTATGAAGGGGGCTGTAAAAAATACAAAGTGATACGAAGTAAGTTTAGATTTATGAAGTAATTATAAAAAATTTTAAAAAGGGAATAAAAAAAAAATCCTAGGAATTGCCTAAATTGATGCTGCCATCTTAAGGGCTATTCTGTTACTTCACAAGAGTGAAGTAACAGAACAAGAGTGAGATTTAGCATTATCAAAATGGGTTCTGAAATGCTACGCTTTTCTAACTTAGCGGTGAAAGCAAACACACTGTGTGTTTGTCTATTTATGTTACAGTTAGTGATTTAAGATATTTCCCAGATATGACTGAGGAAAAAACTAAGCGAAAAACACAAGGAAACACTAAACTATGACATACCACAAGAGGGCACCACAGTACAACCATTCATTCATTCATTCATTCATTCATTGTCTACCGCTTATCTGATCTATTCTCGGGTCACGGGGAGCCTGTGCCTATCTTGGCCGTCATTGGGCATCAAGGTAGGATACACCCTGGACGGAGTGCCAACCCATCGCAGGGCACACACACACTCTCATTCACTCACGTAATCACACACTACGGACAATTTAGAGATGCCAATCAACCTACAATTCATGTCTTTGGACCGGCGGGAGGAAACCGGAGTACCCGGAGCAGTACAACCATAAACATGCTAAATAAAAATGACCGGTATCCTGGCATATTCATGCAACTTATACTGTTCAAATTGCAAAAGGTATTGTCTAAAATATGGTAATAACAGTAGTTTTTGAGAAAAGTATGGAGATATATAATATGGTGTGAATATAGATATAGAGTTATTAAATGAAACATTTTTCATTGCGAAATGTTTTCATTCTTCCTGAAATGTAGGAAATGTCTGATTCTCTAAGGAAAATCTGTGTGCAATACCAACAACCTTATCATTGCATGGTAAGGTAGTTTGGAAGTTATTCTTATCATTATATCTAAAAGCAGTTTGTAGACGCACATTTTTTTCCTACTTTATTTAGGAGTATTTGAGGGTTTAAGTGTGTTTATGCTCTAAGATACTTGGTGAAAAATTGCAGATATTAGATACTCTGTCCATAAGGTGAACTGCATTACCTATGTATTCATTAATAAGCCTTCTCCTTCAGTACTCTCCAGGGCTTATAATGATACTTTTTCCCAGAATCATAAATTGAAATCAGTCTTTAATGTCAGGTATGTTCACACATACCAGGAAATTTGCCTTTATTTACACAGTAACTTTACGGAAAAGGGATGGAGCTCAGGTAGCTTTTAATCTGCCTTTTTCTGGGTTGGGAAAATGTGAGCCGAAGCCTAACTTGAAGAAACTAGATAGATACACTGCATAACAGGAATGCAAATGTGCAATGAGTGTAATATGATTCAACAACAGTACTGTTAGGAATCTGAGAACTGTGGTATGCTCCTCCAGGTTGTCGTATAATTCTATACGACATTGTCGTATAATTCAATGTTATAAATAACATTGCGACATTATTCTTTTAATGCCTTTTTGTTTTTGTAGTTACTTTCCAGGTTTTTTATGGATCCTGATTTTGATCCTGATCTAACTTGTCTGATTTGTATTTGCCTGCTGATTTAGGCAAATCCGTGGTTACTGGCATGGCTCTTTATTGTGCTCAGCCCCACAAAGGTGATTAGGGCTGATGCGCAGCACCTGTGCACGCTGCTATTTAAACCTTAGGGTTTCGTCAATTGGGTGCGGACATAGTCTGTGCCAGGTATCAGAGACCTTATGGCGCTGAGAGGTAATTTTGGCTTATCTCAAAAGACTATTTAGAAAGTTGTCTTACTGGAGTTGAAGACTCATAAGATAGCTTATATGATTGCCCACTTAACCGGTAAAGCTTTGATCTGTGCATCTGCAGTCTGACAGCACCGTCTCCCCGACCATCCCACAGTCAACTCCTTCATCGCAGCCCTACGAAGCAAATTTGATCACCTCTCCAGAGAAAGGGGATTTCTGAGGGTGCCATCTAGCGCGTCCCAGCAAATTGCTGACCTACTTCCGTACGATCTCCTCAGTCTGTTTTATGCAGACCGATAGCGCAGCGAGTGGCCCATCGGGAACTCCAGTGTGCTGCTGAACCTCCCTGGTTTGCGACCTGCTTCTGATTGTTTTCCAGGCTTGTGTTCCTTCCACCCATTTCTTCCTGCTATTACACCCAGCTCCCTGATTAAATCCTCTTATCAACTTTTGTCCATCTGGATAACGGGCTCTCATCGGTACTTCTCCCCTCCTTTAGTACAGAACTCTTCTTCCCCCGTAACATAAAACAACTGCATCTGCACCTGCCTTTACATGACCAGTAAATATGCAATGCAAAAAAATATGTAACCAGTGACCTGTTTTTCCACATGTCATATCTCAAATTACTCACTTTTTTATTTTCTGGTTTTTGGTTTGTGGTAAATTCATCATTGCAGCTTTATCTTTTCCTGTGAACACAAAATACATACAACATATACTCATGAGCACATTATCATTGTGTATTGGCACATTTGATGCTATGCAAATAAAATTAAATTAGAATTCTGTTAAGTTTTGTTTAAATGAACTTTATCTTTATACATGAACATATGATGTAAACCATTTGATGCTGTTACAGGAAAATGATCAGTGATGGAAAGGGGTGGTGAATCATTTCAACAACTGTTGTGAAATGACTGAAACAAGTGAGTTCCTGTTCACATTTTAATTTGCAGCAGCTTTTTATCATCCTCTTATAGCCTCATAGCGACCTTTTAAAAGAACAAACTTAACAGCAAAACTAATTTTGATGTTCTCCATTTATAGTTCAACAGAGCTGAATTCTGATTTATTTATTTTTCATAAAAACAGTGTGTAGTCTGCCTCTTTGGAATGTTATGTTACTGTTTCTTCTTATATTACACTGAAGAAAAGGAGACTTATCATCTTTTGGATTTATTTAATCATCTTTTGTGCAGTTTAGATAATTGTTTCATGTTCTTAAGCAAAACGTATTAGTATAATGTTATATTTATATTATATGCAGTGAAAGTACATGAACTTGAACTGGTTTGCGTTCAAGGTTGGATCAAGTGAGTCAATTAAGTAAATGTATCAGTATTTGTTTTCTCGCGATATCCTGTGCGATCATGTATCTCGCACAAAGCAGGATTGTTTTGTTACATAGAGCATCATTCAGGTCAGCTCGGTAAGTGTGGATGGCGGCATCATGTTTTAATTTGAATATTTCAACATTTAAATATTGGTTAATGTGTAACAATGCAGTATAATGTCTTCAGAGTCACCAATAATTAATTGCATAATATTTTCTCACGCGCTGTTTATTTGACCTTTCCAACTTGAACTTCAAGTAGTTTCAGTATGTTTTCTCTGTGAAAGATTTCCAAGTAGACACCATTAACTTTCTGTTAATACTAAACTGACCACAGTACTGTTCATTTTTGTTCATTTCTGTCCCGTAATAATGGAATAATTTACAATAAGGGTGGGCACGTGTTGTGTTGTTCTTACTATTAGTGTTAATGTGCGGCCGTAGTAGAAATGGGAGAAACGTTGCACGCGAAATAGAAGATACCAGAAGGCTCTGGCCCAGTAAAAACCAGGGATAAAAAGTTGATGCAATCTTCTTAATTATATATCACTTTAGTTTTGCAAGTCGAAGTTTTGAATTGTAGAAGTGGTATATATTTTAATGTCTTTGTTTCTGTTGCAGATTGCCTTTAGTAGTGTATAGTGCAATCAGTCTGCGGCTCAATCTCTCTGGTGAGTGTGTATCTTCTCTCAAAATAACAGAATTCGAAGTGACTTTATCCAAAGTTATATTAAGAAGAAAATAAACGGCATGCCGAAAGACCAACAACACCATACTAATGCAGTGTGCCTGAGTGAGAGTCAGAGAGAGTGATTGAGTTTAACTGTTTTATTAAGGTTCACTGAAGAAAGCAAATGGTGTAATTTTTTGTTTGCAGCAAATGGTGCATTGTTTTCAAATGCAGAAATATACAGAGGGTGCCAAAAAGAAGAAAAATGTATTTCAAATGTAATACTCAATATATACCAATAACATCTCTTAAAAAGTTTATGCATTATTTTGGCACACTCTGTATATTGATTACTTGCTGCACTGCTATAAAAAGATTGGCATAAGTCATCAAAAACTTTTAGAAACCAAATGTATACTATTTGTATTAATACAAAACAGTTCTGAATTGTATAAATGTTTTTTGTTCTGTTACTTGTTTCTGCAGATTATCCAGCAAACTCATTCTGTGCCTATCCTGGAATCAGCACTTTAACTGTGGGCTCAAGTTTTTGTGGTGAGTTTGTGTGAATAAAATTAATTTTATTCATGGTCTTTGGCACTAGCTTCGAATACAAAGCACTGTACCTAGCCAAAGTAAACTAACAAAGTTTTTTTTTTTCACTATATTTTCAAAGTAAAATGTACACTCTTACTCTTTTACATTTTCCCTGGACATTTATGTTACTCATGCACACTGAAATCTTGTAAATGAAAGTGACTTTGATGCATTTGGTAAAATGGCAGTAGCTGTGCTGCTACAGTGCTCCTAAGTATCTGTCAGTAGCAATTGAGCCAGTGTAACGAGATAGTGGTAGTGATGCTGCCTCAGCCACACCAGCTACAAATGTTAAAGGAGAGCCCTTGTGGTCATATCTCAAAACATTTTTCTTTTGTTTGAGTTAATGATTTATTGTACCAGATAATGTGTCTCTTGTATGTGCCAAAAATACAGATACAGTCATTTAGAATCTCGCCATCCAACTAAATAAAACTACACACTTATATTTCCATTTCTCTTTTGCAGTGAATGATGCTGCAAGTGGTGCAGTGGTTGTTGTGAATGTGGCATTGTAAGGCATGCCCCTCAGTTTTACCAAGGTCTCAAAAGGTCCTTTTGAGACCTTGGTGACCTTTTTGGTTGTAAGTCCTGCCACTCAGTTTTACCAAAGTCTCTTTTATCTAGGTCTCAAATATTAAAACATTATTGAGTTAAACATAGATATTATGGGACTAATAACCGGTTTCCTTGTGTGTATTTAAGCTGACCATGCACTTTTAGAAAATAGAATGCACTTTTAATTCATTTACATAGAATTCATGTGACTGGTTTTAGTCATCAATCAGAAAGCTGTATATTTAAGTGCCACTTGTTGTCACAGACACGCCAGTCTCCAACAACAATCAATCGCAGTGCACTCCCTCTCCCGAATACTAATCACTCACACCTGCACACAATCACCTCTGCAATCACTCCACATATAAAAGACACTCACACACAGTCACTCACCATCTGGTCTCGTTTGCAACTTAGGACTCTTCCTGAATGCTTACCTCAAGGACTCCTGATGTGCCCGATCTGTCTCCAGTGTTCCCAAGTTACTGTGTGTGTGTGTGTGTGTGTGTGTGTGTGTGTGTGTGTGTGTGTAGTAGTGTGTGTGTGTGTGTGTGTGTGTGTGTGTGTGTGTGTGTGTGTGTGTGTGTGTGTGTGTGTGTCTCTGTCTCTGTCTCTGTCTCTGTCTCTGTCTCTGTCTCTGTCTCTGTCTCTGTCTCTGTCTCTGTCTCTGTCTCTGTCTCTGTCGCTTCTCCACTACTCCAGCGATCTTCCACCACAACCCACGGGCAAGTCACCGTATCATCTATCACTCTGAATCACTGCATTGTTCCTCACCTGTGCTACCATTCTTCTGCTTGTGTCTAATAAATACACGGACTGTGATCTTCTGTCTCTGAGCCTTCTGTATTGTAACACTTGTGTGCTTGTAAGGATCTTGTCTCTGAAAGAGATTACTGGGCTCACATTAATGCACACCTAAATAAAAATGAAGTTGTAACTTGCATGTTTTTAGACTATAATTTTCAGATGAACATATATGGCACATTTAAATCACACAAAAGCAGAATCCATAATTCTTATACATTAACAAATTTTAAACCAGAAATGGTGACCCCATCCACCTTTTCTGTAAAATCTGTGGAAAATGCTTCAGGTGATGGCATAGATGAACCATACTCTGATGTACAGCCAGATTGTAGTGCTGATGCCCAAGAGAACCTTCCACACATAATTGAACACACATTTGCAGAAGCTTTGTTAAAATTAGAACATTTTACCCATGTACCAAGCACTGCAATTAATGATTTCTTGCTAGAGCTTCTCTCTTGAGTTCCCATATTGATGGTGTTCTGGTTGATAATTTTCAGAAGCAAAAGCTCCAGGTTGACAGAGGGGTCATAGTGGAAATAACCACTTCTATGTGCACAGGTAGTCCAATAAATAAAGCCATAGAGAAGGGTGGTCCTTTTGAGTTCTGCATATCAGTGTAAGCAGTATTACAAGGCAAACTTTAATGTTGTTGAAACAGTAGAATATATTTTGGATGCTAAAGAGAACGAAACCTTGCAGTATGTCTCTATTCTTAAATCACTACATGTGCTGCTGAGTAGGAAAGATATTGTCGACAAGATTTATAACAAAACTCAAAGTGAAACAGATACAGCAAACAAAATTGTGTACAAGTCTTTTAGGGATGGTCTTCATTTTAAGAAAAACAGTTTCTTCTCAGGGCAAGAGTCAAGGCTATTGATTTGTATCTTGATGGCTGTGAGGTTTGTAACCCTCTAGGCACCTCCCGTAAAACCCACAAACTCTGTGCAGTGTATTGGGTGCTGAATAACCTACCCCCAGGGTCTCATTCCTCTTTGTCCTCCATTTACTTTGCCATTTTGTGCAAAACAGACAACGTTAAGTTATATGGCTACCACAAGGTTTTAGAACCACTTCTACATGATCTCAGGTGTTTGGAAATTAATGGAATTTTTGTCCCACAACTAGAGAGATCGCTTAAAGGTACAGTTCAGACTGTTGCTGCAAATAATTTAGGAGCTCATGGAATAGCAGGCTTTGTTGAGAATTTTACTGGCCCCTATTTTTGTCATTTTTGTACAGCAGCAGTTTTGGACGTTGCATAACATGAGGTTAGATCAGGAGCTTTCAGCCTCAGAACAAAAGAAATGCAGGAGACTCTGGTGAGAGCAACCCTAGATAGTGTCAGTAGCTGTTTTGGAGTTAAAAGAGCTTATCCTTTGTCTAAAGCACTTTCCCATTTTCATTTTGTCAGTGGCTACCCTCCTGACATTGCCCATGATCTCTTTGAAGGTATTGTGCCTGTTGAAGTAGCACACTGCCTCACATTATTGATATCAAAGAAGTACATCAACTTGGATGATATTAACAATTCCATTCTACATTTCCTATACAAGTGTACAGACAAAACAAATAAGCCTCATATTTTGCCACAATTTCTCCAGCAAAAGAACCATAGGTGGTAATGCCCATGAAAATTGGAGCTTGTTAAGATTGCTCCCATTTCTAATTGGGCCTAAGATTCCTGAGAATGATCCAGTATGGCAGGTCTTGTTGGACCTAAAGCAGATTGTTGAGCTTGTGGTTGCCCCAGTCCACAATGACAAGTCTATTGCATTCCTGGACACCAAAATTTAAGATCATAGACAATGGTATCGAGAGGTGTTTCCAAATGAAAGACTGCTGCCCAAACACCACTATTTAAAACATTACCAGCAACTAATTAGGTTGTTTGGGCCTCTTCTGAGAAAGGCAAAACACTTTCTTAAAAAGGTCATTAAACACACCAGTTGTTTTAAAAACGTGCCCCTCTCTCTGGCTGTGAAACATCAGTTTATGATTGGGTACCATTTCTCATCCCCAAGTATTGATAAACCATTGCTGGATGTCTCAGCTGTATCTACTGTCTCGTTAGATTTCTTGAAGGAGGAGCTAGCTCAAGCTTTTAAACAGAAGAGATCCTGATCTATCTGAAATAAACCTCACAAAAAATGCATGGAGCCAGGGAATAAACTACAGAACAGGCATGGTGGTTGCCCATGGGTCTGAAGGTGGCCTGCCTGAATTTAGGGAAATGCATCAAATATGCATTTTGCATCAGAGACTGTTTTTTGTTTTGAAGCTACTGTGTGGATGGTATAGTGAGCACTATGGAGCCTTTGAGCTGACTCCATCTCTGACACGAGAACTTGCTCTTGTGGAAGTCTGTGAACTGCTTGATGAGTATCCCTTAACTGCTTTTTTGGGTTTAGGTCTGTGCGAATGGTGATGTTGAAGAGAGCAATCTGTGTCTGAGGTAAGATGATAAATTAAATGCTCTGTGGAAAAGGTACACTAGCCATGAAAAGGATGGCACATTCTCTTTCACTTCTACATATGTTATAGTTGTTTTTCCTTCTTGGCACAAGATAAATACACCTGGATCCTCAAGATCACCAAACTGCCAGAAGTTCAACTTTAGTTTAACTCCATAGAAACAAAACAGGTTAAATATTAAAATAAGTCAGGATGAGAAATAATAAGCAAAATGTTAATGCTATAAAAAGAAACAAAAAGATAGAGGATGAGAGTAGCTCATAACTAAGTAGAAATCAACATATTCACATGTGCATATACATACACTGATCATCCATAACATTAAAACCACCTGCTTAATATTCTTTGTCTGCCTATGTTGCCAAAACAGCTGACACTTCGAGTCATGGAATCCACAAAACCTCTGAAGGTGTGCTATGGTATCTGACACCAAGATTCTTTAAGTCCTGCATGGATCAGACTTGTTTGTCCAGCAAATCCCTGATTGAGATATAGGGAATTTGGAGGCCTTGTGAACACCTTGAACTCTATCATGTTCCACAAAACCTTCCTGAATCATGTTTGCAGAGTTTCCGGGTGTCTTATCCTGCTGAAAGAGGATACTGCCATTAGGAAATACTCAACAGTATTTGAAGGGGTGTAACTTGGTCTGAAACAATATTTAGGTTGCACTCTTTACTTTCTGCCTAATATATCCCACCCCTTGACAGGTACCACTGTAATGAGAATCAATGTTATTCACTTCACCTGTCAATAGTGTTAATGTAATGGCTGATCAGTGTATACTGTATGTAATAGTGGGGAAAGGGACTTGGTAAGTAGGGACTGTGTGTTGGTGTATTTTGATCATGTATACCTCTTGAAATAAAACTGATTCTAATCATTTTGTTTAATTTCTCCTTTTCTTTTACAGATATTGAACTAAAACCATGACATATTCTCAGAGTAATCCTCGGTCCAGACAGCTGTCAGAGGGTAGTGTTTTCTGCTGGCCTGCCTTCAACTGTGACTGAACTGGAGACTGAGATAAAGTGGCAGTGTAAAAAAAAGTCATTTCAGCTACAGTTCATGGACCAACTTTTAGGCAATGAGTTTATGAACTTAACTTCAATGGAAGAAATTCAAGACAAAGCTACAGTCAAGGTTATAAAGGCATCCTGCAAACCTCTTAATGCTGATGCAGATAAAGATGTGGACAGCTGCTCCTTTCCACTAACCAGTCATCCTGATGACACCATGTCATCCTCTGGTGACAGCACTGTACCTCTCACAACTCCAGAGTCCACTTCTTCATGGTCTTCGTGGCCAGATACATTTCGTGTTCCCCATTTTTCATATGATGCAGAGTTGAAGCTTGAGAAGGCCCATGAAGCTTTGAGAGAAAAGGGTACACTGCTGATCCCTGAATCAAATTTGAGGTCTGATATACTAGAGGGGTTGATTCAAGGAATCGTTAAGTACAAAGTGTATGTCTCAGAAAGGGAGTTTTAGTCTTAAATACAAGCTTCCCAGCTACCGTACACATCTTCAGAAAGTAGGATGTCCTGAGGTATGTGTAAATGCTTTGATTCATAAACCAGATTGGAACCGTTGTCTTGCCTTTGGTGTTAAGAAACCAACGAAAGGTGAAGTGGCTTACTGCCCCTCCTTTCCCCTTGGAGAAAGCTACCAGTCTTTGGAGAAGATGAGGGCTGAACTCCTTTCAGATATCAAAAAGTGTAATAACAGAGACAGTTAGGACTAAAATGGAAAAAAGCATTTGAATTAAGAAGACAAGAAATAATCTGTGATGCTCCCATGATTACAGAAGTACAAGAGAGATGGCCAGCACTCTTTAATGTAATGGAGGTAATTAAAAAAAATATTGAAATTATTTCATGACATGCTACAGATGGTATATGCAACTGTTGGACTAATGCTTGGCTTCATTGGCATGTTGTTCAGATTATTCTATAGCAGAAATCAAATGAAATGTGAAAAAGTACATGCAATGGAATGTTTGGCAGGTGTAGTTTTGATGAAACAAATGTCTTGTGTGTATGTAAGTGGGCTATGTTATAAAAATAAAATCATGTTTCAGATAAACGCAGAATTCAACCACATCACAACCATGTCTCTGCAGTCAAAGTTTCAGTCACAGCTTGATCTACACTCTGCAGACCTGCTGAGGGTGTTTGCAAAGCGATCGGGACAGCAGAGCAAGAAGCTTAAAAACATGTCTGCCATGATGACAGTAAGAACTTTTTAAATATTTAACTATATATTAAATATTTGCCCTTTAGGTCAGTAAAAGATTTAAGTTTCCATTACAGATCTAAGGGAGATTAGAATGCCTTGGGCATTCTCAAATCACCATCACAAAATAGGATGAGCAATATATAGAGACAAACAATTTAATCACTCGGGTGATTATGATTTGCATAATTTGAGAGTCAATCTACTCTTTTTTTATTTAATCAATGCCAGTTAGTTCAGCCTAGAAATAGGGCACTTATTTAAGCAATAGAAGATTTGGTTTAAATAAGGTCAAACATTATTAATAAGAGTAAGAGTAAAAAGAATATAATGAATATGTGAACACATGTATTCCCTACCTTTATCTAAAGCATGTGGTATTTTAGATAGGTGCATTACTTTGTCCGAGTCCTTTCAGGGTCTTTGTCAATGTGCAATAATGTCATTTTTATTGTTTCGAATAAATTTTAAATAGCACTTTTCCCTCGTTCAACAGCTCCACTCTCTCAGGGTTGGGATCTGCAATTAATTCCAGAATGACAGATATTAAAATGCCATTAATTTCATTTGGACTTAAACTGAGGATTCAAAATGTCTAAAACAGTGATGCCCCTCCACCTAAATTACAACTTCCTGATTAGTGCAGAGGGTGAACAAAATGATCAGATTATGATCTGTTTACTGTTACTCAGCAATGGTCAAGTATAAATTAATGAGGCAATTGGTTTTACACTCGCATAAGGCAACAACAGCTAACATTGTGTTTAAAATTTTAATTAAAGCAAAAATGCTTAATTTTTTCTGTCAATTTTCCACTGGTGAACAGAGAGGAGATTGCATTTTATATGGTTTTCAGATTGTTTATGTAGATGCCAACAAGTTAACTGTTATAGAACAGTTTTGTGTTTCTTTTGTCTCTGCTTACATTCTTCCCTGCCGCTACTATCAATTTGACTTGTTCTGTTCTTTGTTGTGGGGTGCACGGAGGCTTGGTGGTTAGCACGTTGGCTCACACCTCCAGGGTTGGAGGTTCGATTCCCGCCTCCGCCATATGTGTGTGTGGAGTTTGCATGTTCTCCCCGTGCCTTGGGGGTTTCCTCCCCCAGTCCAAAGACATGCATTGTAGGATGATTGGCATCTCTAAATTGTTCATAGTGAGTGAATGAGAGTGTGTGTGTGTGTGCCCTGCGATGGGTTGGCACTCTGTCCAGGGTGTATCCTGCCTTGATGCCCAATGACACCAGAGAATAGATCGGATAAACGGTAGACAATTAATGAATGAATGTCCTTTGTTGTACTTCTTGAGGACAACATAGATGCTATTAGGGAGTGTGTCATAAAAGGACTTTGCATCTATGTAAAATGTACAATGTAATAAAATGTAACACCTGTTGGAGAGGCTTTCGGACTGTCAGGTTTTGATTATAATAATGGATGAGTAAACCCTTCCGAGTGCCGGCCAGAGCACCAATAATGAGGAGACAGGTGATCAGGTATATACTTTGTATTGGTAGAGAAAGGTAGGGCAACAGATGTACAGGCAAAGATGCAGATAGTCTGAAAATAATAAATGCAATAAAGATAAGGAATAAACTAAATATATACACACACATATATATATATATATATATATATGTTATGGGTAAAATGTCCACATAGGGTTGGCAGTGCTGCTTTGATTACTCCAGTCCTCAGAAAGCAGAACCCGGCTGGAGCTGGTCTATCTCTGGATGCCACCGGAGCTGGCACAATCTCTGTGTGACTCGGGGGTGGGTAGAAAAAGGGAAACAAATGGAAAGGGATTAGCGTAGCTGCTATTCATAATATTAGGAGGCACTAGATGATAATGTGCATTTAATCGGATGTATTGGAGTACAAGGTTATGGTATTTATTAGTTGTATGCCTGGCTAAAGAGATATGTCTTTAGTCTACGTTTGAACTGGGAGACTGTGTCTGAGCCCCAAATACTGTCAGGAAGACTGTTCCAAAGTTTAGGAGCTAAATACGAAAAAGCTCTACCCCCTTTTGTAGACTTTGATATTCTGGGAACTACCAGAAGTCCGGAGTTTCAAGATCTTAAGGAGCATGATGGATTGTAATGTGTTAGAAGACTGGCTAGATACGTGGGAGCTAAACCATTTAGGGTCTTGTATGTAAGTAGTGCTAGTTTATAATCAATTCTAAACTTAACAGGTAGCCAGTGCAGGGATGATAATATTGGGGTTATATGGTCATACTTTCTTGACCTGGTAAGGACTCTAGCAGCTGCATTCTAGACTAACTGTAGCTTGTTTATTGAAGATGCAGGACAACCACCAAATAACGCATTACAATAGTCCAGTCTGGAGGTCATGAATGCGTGAACTAGCTTTTCTGCATCAGATACAGATAAAATGTTCCTAAGCTTGGCGATATTTCTGAGGTGGAAGAAGGCTATTTTTGTAATATCGGAAATATGTTTTTCAAAGGACAAACTGCTGTCTAATATTACGCCCAGGTCTTTCACTGTAGAGCTCTAGTAGTAATAGAACATCCTTCTAAGTACAGGTTGAATTTTGAGAGCTTCTGTGTACTGGTTTTTGGACCAATCAGTAATATCTCCATCTTATCAGGATTTAGTAATAGAAAATTATCAGTCATCCAGTCTTTAATATCTTTAATGCACTCTGTTAATCTAGACAGTTTAGATATTTCATCTGGTTTTGATGAGATATATAACTGTGTATCGTCAGCGTAACAATGGAAACTAATCCCATGCCTTCTAATAATGTTGCCTAAGGGAAGCATGTATATTGAGAAAAGCAGAGGTCCTAAAACTGAACCTTGTGGGACCCCATATTCCACTGGCATTACACTGGACATTTCTCCATTTAAATCTACAAAATGGTATCGATCAGACAGGTAGGATCTGTACCATTTTAACGACTGTCCCTGAATACCTATGTGATTTTGTAAGCGGTCTACGAGAATGTTATGATCTAAAGTGTCGAATGCAGCACTAAGATCAAGTAAGACTAATATTGAGATGCAGCCTTGGTCCGAAGCTAAAAACAAGTCATTTGTGATCTTAACTAGTGCAGTTTCTGTGCTATGATGGGGCCTGAAACCTGACTGAAATTCTTCAAGGATATTGTTTTCCTGTAAGAAGGAGCATAATTGAGTAGACACAACCTTTTCTAATATTTTACATATAAAGGCAAGTTTTGAAATCGGTCTGTAAGTCATTAGGGTCTAGTTTAGGTTTCTTAAGAAGAGGCTTAATAACTGCTAACTTGAAAGGTTTAGGGACGTGACCTAAACATAACGAGGAATTAATAATGTTGAGGAGAGGCTCTCCAGCTGTGTGTATCACTTCTTTCAGTAATCTAGTTGGAATTGGATCTAACAAACATGTTGTTGAATTAGCCGTGGTGATAAGTTTATACAGCTCTTCCTTCCCTATACCTGTAAAGCATTGTAGCTTTGAATGTGGAGCTTTAGGTTGGACTACGTCACCGGATGCTGTCAAACGTTGAACATCCATTATTTTATTCCTGATTCTATCGATTTTGTCGGTGAAAAAGTTCATAAAGTCCTCACTATTAAGCTGTGATGGAGTACTCTCTTCAGATATCTGATGTTTTGTCAATCTAGCCACTGTACTAAATAAGAATCTGGGATTGTTTTGGTTTATTTCTATAAGTTTGCTCAAATGCTCAGCCCTAGCAGCTTTTAGAGCCTGTCTATAGTTGGACATACTGTCTTTATACACAATTCTAAAGACTTCTAATTTAGTTTTTCTCCATTTTTGCTCTAGGTTACGGGTTACTCTCTTGAGGGCGTGAGTGTGACTATTATACCATGGTGCAGATGTTTTATCTCTGACCCTTTTTAATCGGATGGGGGCAACAGTATCTAGTGTGCTGGTGAAAATAGTGCCTACGCTGTTAGTTAATTCATCTAAGTCATCTGCATTTAGGGGTCTGGTGAGAAGTTGAGACAGATCCGGTAGATTACTTGTGAATCTGTCTTTAGTGGTCGGTATAATAGTTCTACCGAGTCGATAACGAGGGGAGACATGTCTAATATGTTCTACAGGTAGAGTGTACACTAAGAGGTGATGGTCTGTGATATCACTTTGAGGTAGAACAGCTATATCAGTGACATCTGTTCCATGTGATATAACTAAATCTAGTGTATGGTTAAAACGATGAGTTGGTCTAGTAATGTTTTGTTTAACCCCAAAAGAATTTAATAAATCCATAAATGCGAGTCCTAAGGCATCATTGGAATCGTCTACATGAATGTTAAAGTCTCCTACAATCAACACTTTGTCATAATTAATCAGTAGGTCTGAGAGTAAATGTGCAAACTCTTTAAGAAAATCGGCGTAGGGCCCCGGGGGTCTATATACGGTGGCCAGTGCAAGATATAGTAGAGATTTTTTATTTATGTCTGTGAGTGTAACATTAAGGACAAGCACTTCGAATGAGTTAAACCTGGGTCCTGTTTTCTGAGTAACGTTAAGAGAGTTGCTATAAATAGTTGCAACACCACCTCCACGACCAGTCTGACGGGGCTCATGCTTATAGCAAAAGCCTGACGGAGTGGACTCATTCAGACTAATGAATTCATTTGGCCTAAGCCAGATTTCAGTAAGGCAGAGTGTATCAAAAATATAATCTGAGATCATTTCATTAACAATAAGTGCTTTCTGTGCAAGGGACCTAATGTTGAGAAGCCCAAACTTTAGGAATTGTTTTTCTTTAATTATTTGGCATTTTTCAGGTATAACTGTGATTAGATTATTTCGAGGGCTATTAATGAATTTATTCTTTGATCTCACTATTCGGGGAACAGACACAGTCTCTATAAGATGAGCTATATGTGCACTCGTATCAATCTGGTGAGCTGAGCAGTAGCTATCATAATTGTAATCTGGGTTATGGCTTAACAGTCAGATGGTGCGTAGTGTCCTGGAGATGTTGTCTGAGAGGACTGCTGCTCCAACTCTGCTTGGGTGTAGGCCATCAGGACGGTAGAACCTAGGACGCTCCCAGAAAAGATTCCAGAAGGCAAGAATGGAAGGCAGGTTTGTGGAGCCGAAGGCACGCAGAGGGTAGATCCGCCATCTTAGGTATTGTCGACTGGGCCCTCCACCGTTGTCATTCTGGACAATCATGTTGAAATCTGCGAACAGCTTCGCAGCCCCGTAGAATCCAGTAGTATCTCCGTATTTCTGCGAACAGCCTTTCCGATCCAGAATGATGTAACTGATGATCATAATAGTGAATGATCAAATGGGTGACTGGATGATTAGGATCTAGGACCACAGGATGTAAAACGGAGTCCTCAATGCCAGCAACTCTCCTCAAACGACCTCCTACCCTGATCAGACCACTGGACAGATCCATTTCAGGGGCTAGGGTAACCAGTCGACTTCTGGAACTGCCCAACTTTCCCATTCGTAACAGCTTGTAATCCTCAGGAAAGGATTCTTGCTGCACACGCTTGAGGATATGAACCTCAGCCTGGCGGTAATCCTCAGCCTCTGGAGGAGTCCCTGGAGCAAGGCCAGCTCAAAGCTCTAGGGCAGTAACATCCAATAGCTCCTGCCAGGTGTTGTAGTTCCATCCCTCAGGGTGATCAGACGAAGGAGATAAAGTATTGGTCCCACAGAAGGCAGATTTTCGTAATTCGGCCTTGTCTTCCATGGTTTCAGTTTTAGGGATTACTGGCCATTCTTTGGAATCCTGGAGGAGGAAGGAGGGTCCTTGAGACCAACGGTTTGGTGCAGCGAGATATTGGAGAGGTTTCCCTTTCGTGAGGTTGTCAGCAGGGTTGTCCGTGGAGCTTACATAATGCCAAGAACATTTTTCTGTCAGCTCCTGGATCTCAGAAATTCTGTTTCCCACAAAGACTCTGTATCTACAAGACTCCGAATTTAACCACTGGAGAACTGTGGTAGAGTCCGTCCATAGGGAAATAAACTTGATGCATAGGGTCAACTCGTTCTCAAGTAACTTAGCCAACTGTGCTGCAACTAGACTTCCGCAGAGTTCCAGCCTTGGAATGGAGTGAGCTTGTTTAGGAGTGACATGGGAGCGTGCCAGGATGAAGGACAGGTAGATCTGACCTTCCTGGTCGGTAGTCTGGAGGTAAGCCACCACTCCATATGCCTGCTTAGAGGCATCCGAGAAAATATGCACCTCATGGGTAGCTCCATCCATTCCAACTTCAACAGGAACATAAGGCCGGGGAAAGGTGATACAAGGAAGGTATTGGAGTTCCTCCTCCCATGCATTCCAAAACTGGAGGAGCTCAGGTGGCAGGTTGGGGTTGTCCCACCCTCTCTGTTTGTTCCACAGTTGTTTAACGATGACTTTAGCTCGAGTTGTGAAAGGCAGAAGCCATCCCAGAGGGTCATACTGGGTAGCTAGGACCTTATATATGTTCCTCAAAGTTGGAGTCTCATATACCACAGGTCGGTGTTTGTAGGACAAGGTGTCCATCTGCCAGTTCCAGCTCAGACCCAGTGTCGACTCAGGGATGTCTGACTTCTCCTGCGTTAACCACAGTTCTACACTCTAGGACGGTAGGTGACTTAGCACACCAGGATCATTGGAAGCCCATTGGCAAATGTCAAATCCAGCTCCAGAGAGAATGTTTCGTAGTTGATCAATCAAGTTTCGAGCTGCATCAGCAGTAGGCAGGCTCTGCAGGCAGTTATCAACATAAAAACATCTCTCCACCGAAAACCGAATCGCCTCATCCGTCTGGGGATGTTGCCGTACATGTCGTTGTAGTGCATAGGTAGCACAACATGGACTAGAGGTTGTGCCGAAGGGTAATACCTGCCACTCAAGAATCTTCAGATCCCGCCAAAGGAAATGGAGTAAAGGACGGTCCTCAGGGAGAAGACGGACCTGGTGTAACATCGCTTTGATATCTCCACTCACAGCCACAGGATGTTCTCTGAAGCGGATAAGGACACCCAATAGAGAGGCACTGAGGGTGGGCCCTGGCAACAGGTACTGATTAAGGTTTTGTCCTTGGTACTGATGGGAGCAGTTAAACACAATGCGAAACTTTCCATTGTGACTAATAATGTGTTGAGGTATGTACCAGCATTTAGGTGATTCAGGTATAGACTCAACCACTCCCGAACAGCTCCAGTCTCAAGGAGTTTCCTCATTTCCTCTTTATAGACCTCAGCCTTTATAGGGTCCTCCAGCAGACGCCTCTCAACACTGCGAAGGGTGGGTAGGACAGACTCCTTAGGTGCATTCAACAAAGGCATGTCCTTATGCCGCAGTAAGGGTGTAGCCAACCGATTGATTCCTTCAATTTCCAGAGTAAGAGTTTTCATTTCCAGAAGCTGAAAAGCATCCTGATCTTGCTTGGACTGGGTTACCTCTTTGCCCTCCCACTGCGGAACAGTATATAACTGCCACAGCCGCTGAATGTTCTGGAAGAGTTCGTCCTGAATTGGAGCCATTGAGGTTAGCAGACATTGCCGTGCAGCCGGAGTCCAACCCATAGAAGGTATGGGTCCCTGGAGGGTCCATCCTAGGCATGTGTGAACTGCGGCTGGCGTGCCCGGGCCACCCCATCGAACAGGCTCTGTTGGAGTTATGAGATGGGGCTGATCAGAACCAATGAGGAGTGAAGGTTGGACATCCGCAAGTGTATGGATTGGAAGACCCCGCAGGTGTCTATACTTCTGTTGTAGCTGTTCTACAGGGTAAGACTGGCGTGACAGGTTCAGACGCTCTGCAGTAAAGGCATGATTGATCTTATAGCAGGTCTACAGTAGGTTTATAGTAGGTTTACAGAGGGGAGATATCCAAAAGGATATGGAGGAACCATTAAGAACCTGAATATCATCTCTCACTGTCCGCAAAGGAAGCTCTTCAGGGACACCCTGAATGCCCAGGGCCTTAACTGCAGTGGAGAGGAGAATAGTCCTCTCTGAGCCATCATCAAGAAGAGCAAAGGTGTCCAGGGTGCGATCTTCATAATGTAAATTCACAGGAACTACTTTGAGCATAACTCGACCTCCGACAGAGGGTTTATCAAGGAAGAAACGATCGTGAGAGGAATTTGTCAGGCAGCTCTTCTCTATGTTAGCTGAATCCTCTTTGTGGGATGGATTCACATACACCTCATGGAGCGGGCGGAGATGGGTGCCTTGACAGATGTTGCAGGGCTTCTTTAGGTCACATTGACTGGCATGGTGTGCCCTGGTGCAGCGCCAACAACGGTTGTTGCTACAAATCCATGTCCTGACCTGGTCAGAGGTAAGCTTAGTGAAGGATGCACACTGTCTCAGGTAATGCTCGGTCTTGTCACAGAAAGGACAATAACGTTTCACTTTAACAGGCTTGGTTTGTGAAACGGGACCCTTCCAAGGGATGGGAATTTCACTCTGGCATTCTCGAATACCATGCAGGTTGGTCACAGTTCTCTTCTCAGAGTCTGGCTTAGTGTGCGAGACCTTAGACATCGGCTCAGCATCATAACTGTGGCACCAAGTTTCATAACGGAGCCAGTTTGAAAGGTCAACCAGATTAGGGGCTGTACAGGTTGGCGGAACATATGTCGACAAAACTCAGCACGCTGCTCAGGGCGAAGCTTACTCAGCAGTCGTGTGACATGGGACCCACAACTCAGCTCCAATTCACCATCACGTCCCAGGGTTCTCAGTAGGCCCACTAATGACTGTACTTGGAGAGCGAACCTCTGGAAGGCAGGGATATCACCCCGTTTTATGTCAGGACTCTCAAGGACAATAGCAATCCTCCTTAAGGCTAACTGATGCGGCTGGCCGAATTTCTCATGGAGCGCGGCCATTGTATCAGTGAACGGAGTTGGTGAGTTCAAGTAAGCATCTGCTATCATTCTGGCTTCCTCAAGCTTGAGGTGATCCACTAAGATCTGGTATTTGAAAAGTTCAGTCCCGTCTGGAGGGAACAAGTTCTCCAAAGCTATCCGGAGTCAAGCGAACTCACTCGGATCAGGATGACTGAACTTAGGGATCGTAGGAGTAGGTCCTCTGTACATGAATCCAGACCCAGAACAACATCTGGTTCAGGCCATGGCGGTAGGGGAAGCTCAGCAAAGTTTCCATCCTCTGCTACAGTTGTGTATTCATACTGCTTCACAGGGGGACTGGATAACTGTGATGCTGATGGCTGTGCTGGTGAGAGGTTCTGGCCTCTGGCTTGACTGAGGTCAGCTCGAAGGGACTGCGATACTTGAACTAATTCTCTGACTTCTGCACGGACTTCTCTCAACTCCCTCAAGTCTGCCTGGAAGGCCTTTTGTGTCTGCATTAGGGGCGTCTGCATTAGGGGCGAAGACGCTGTAGCTCACTGTCATGTGCAGAGGTAGTGAAATCAACTGCCCGAGGTGAAGAGAAGAGTAGCTGAGGGAATGCAGCATGCTGTTGAGGCTTATAACTCGAAGACATGACTTGTGTGCCATCAAAACGTGGAACAATGAAATAAAATTAATTTCCTATATTAAACATTTAACAGGGTTAACTTGGAACATTAAATTTTATGGTTTTGAAAAACCAATTTTCACCGGGGAAAAAAACCCCTTAAGAAAAAATCATTTTTTTTTTTAAAAAAAATTAATAAAAAAACAAAAAAAGGTGGTCTAATTTTAAACCAAAGAAAAAAAAATTTTTTTTAAGCGGGCACAAAATCCAAGCAGCTTTTAAAAAAATTTTTAAACACCAAATCGGTTTAAACCCGTTTAAACACGTTAAACACAAATAACCGCTCGACATTGCATTATTAAAACATTATTAGGAACCCATATTACTCATTTACATATCCATATCGAAAGGATAAATCACAAGGGAAAAAATACTAATGATCTGCATAACAGCACGATGGCTATTGGACATGTCTGGGCTTATCCGTAATTTACCGATACATACAAAGCTGTTCAGATAACTATTAACACAAATATAAACTAAAGGGCTTACTTTGTGGTCAATGACTAACACCCAATGATTACATCTGCAGTAATTCCCCCGAAATAAACTGGGATTAGCGTCCTTTCAGCTAATAGCTCACACTTCTTCACCCAAACACAACAAAAAACAGCCGATTAACTGGCTACACTCTCCTCCGCTGGAATGACATATAATTCTTTCATAATAAAAGTCTCTCTTCTAGGAGCCTTTAATACAACACCCTTAAATAAATAATTTTCATTTAATCAGGACATGGCTGATAACACACTGAAGGCTATAGAGGGCACAACAGTTGGGATCTATGTTGCCAGAGGAACTTCCTGCAGTGACTATTCTGATGTTGGAGTAATCCTCGGGGGTGTGGTAATACTTGAAGATCTGGAGAGTGTGGCCCTTGCAACTGCCATGCTGTTTGCACTTTTGAGGTTATTCAAAAGGTTATAATGAAGTTGGATTCAGCTGAACTATCAAGAAGCTTGAAAACTAAACTACACCAGTGAAGAGACTTCACTGTTCTAATTCTTGATTCGCTGTTCCTTCAGATGTCATGAGCAAAAATCTTTTAGCACTACATTCCTGGACTGAGAGGTTTGGCTGGTTCTATTGCCAAGTTTAAGGTTACTGATGTCATGCAGTTGTGATTAATGTCAAATTATTTGCATGTGTAATTAATATTCTATATGCAGTTTTACTGTTGAAATTCCTATGCAGTTCTCTGCATGTTTGTTGTTTCTATTTTATTTGGCAATAGTCGATATATTACAGAATAATCTTGGCATTGTTGCATAGCGCCTTAATGAAACACTACTATCTGCATTGTAATTGAACTTTTGAAAATATTAAACAAGTATTAAACATTTGAAAATATTAAATAGTATTTTAAGTGGCATTTTAATTTTGCACATTTAAAGTGCGGACACCTGCTGTTGATAGAGGATCTTGATTAAAGGTTTTGAAACAAAACTGTCATTGTTTTTAAGTGATGGAAAAAAGTGTGGATGTTAAGATTGATCAAGAAACTAATAATTGAAAATTAGACAAAAAATTGGACAACAAAAAATGAATAATTCCTGAAAATGTAATTGTAATTTATTGTATTAAGAATTATTTATTGTATAAGAACTTACATAATTTACAATATAAAAATAACATACAATTTTACATAAAATTATTTAAGTGAATCTATAAACCTTTATAATTCATACATTTTGGAATAGCAAATGATGTTGGGCTGAAGTGATCAAATAATGTTGAAAAAAAGTGATCAGATTGGGTTGGAATGAAGTGATCACATTGTGTTGGGGAAAAATAATCAGCGAGTTTAATTTACTTTATTGAGTCAAATTTTAATAACTTTGCATGCACACAAAGTACTTGTGCTGGTTGAATATGAATAGTTTGTGTTGTGTCAACACATTTTAGTAAATCGTTGCTGAAGCAAGCAAGCAATCGTTGCAAACATTATGTGTGCAACCAATGTCAATTATTGAATTGAGTAAATCCAATGAGATTTTTTTCAGTGTACGTTTACATCAGAAATAAACAAAAAGAGGAACTTTTTGTAAAGGAACAATAAGCAATGGCGAATAAATGCATTAATTAATTGCAGTCATACACTGTAAAAATGATTTTATTGTGTGCATATAAATAAAGATTGCATAATTTAAGTACATTTTTTACAAACAAATCCTATTTTGTCTTTTCACTTCAAAATGTCACGTTTAATTCAATAAGATACTTGAGGTTTCCTTTTCTTTTATTGTACTTAAATACATAAGTAAATTCACATGGAACTGCCCAAGTAATATTTATTTCGTGTTTTGTAATTTAATGAACTAATGCAAAAAAGAAAAAGAAAAAAAAAAGAAAAAAGGAAAAACTCAAGTAAAGCTTATTCCTAGAAGCCAGACAATCTATGCAAATACTTTCTTGATTCAGAAATGGATCTTTTCTGATGTGATTTATACACGATAAGTTATGAAACATTTGTTTATTGCTGAATTTAGTTACGTTTGCAGAACAGTATAGAGCTATTAAGCTGCGCTGGTGGTTAAAGAGTTAACCATAGACTGTAAGTTAACGCATTGATATAGTTGAGTTTGCTAAAGAACCGATTTGCACAAACATCCGTTATTAACAAATGGCATCTGTGTCAAAAACAATTGTGTTGTATTTTGCATATAATCTATGGAGAAGTTTAATGTACAGTGAACTTTAAAATGAATTTAGCCGGATGCGAGCGTCGCGACAAGTGGCAATACAACCCAAGGGCTTGTTTATTCATCTGTGTGAATGAACAATTGTGCCCTTGCCTGCTATCTGAATTATAAATACAAGTTTCCTAATCAGAAATGGAACATGTACAGCCTCGAAAGTCATATTTACGAACCCGGAATAATTGATACAGGAGCTCCGAGGTGGGTGGACTTTAATTTTAAACGTGACTTAGAAAGCCGCTAACCCCCCATGAATCCACATCAACTACACTGCTTTGTGTTATCGATAAAATTGATAAGCATTTGATGCATATTAATCAAGTTAAACAGAGATTATACTCCTTATATTGAACCTATACAATAGTGATGCATTTTCTAGTACTGGATGTGTGTTCAGGCAATAGGTGATTTTCTTCAGAAACATTTTTGTTATGGTGGTTATCGACATCTGATACATCATCAGCACGTTCACGTTGTTTTCAAAATTTCAAATCAATAAGTTCACTATATTTATTTAAATTTGTTAAAAAATCTATTTCTGGCATTAACCTTTCTAACATGTTCCACAGATTGCACTCACCATTCAAACTCATGCAAGGTAAGTTGGCAATACTTCTTACAGCCTATACAACACTGATTAACCTTGTGGTATAACAGATTTCTATAGATATACACGTATATACAACCACACACACACACACACACACACACACACATATGTAACAGGGTTAGAAATGACATATAATTTAAAGAGGTAAAATGTGTGAATTTCATAAAAAGAAGCATTTAATGGTAATTATTGGTTTTGTAAGCTACTCTCTTGTGGCTGTTAATGGTATTGCAGACATTGTATTTTGTCCCCCTTTGCTTTCCGTAGCACAGCATATGTGAGTGTCGCTGCTTTGGGTATGTAGGGTTTTTCGTGCTCCAGCTCTATAATATGTTAATTATAATAATGATATGTTTTATACGAATGTTCCTGTCATAAATTATCGTATTTATGTATTTGAACATGCGTGTAACGTATTTGGACTTTAACTTGGTTATTAAGAATGTTAAATATGTATAAGTTTTCTAGTGTGACATGAGTGAAACGTGTTCATGCCGCATGGTCAGTGTGTTTGCTAGCTTTTTATAATTAATTGTTATATGAGTTGGGTAAAATGTACTTTTTGTTTTTCTAGTTGTATCTGCAATACTGTACATTCTTCAGCCAACTGATTTATTACTGCTTTTCTATTTAAAAAAAGGAATGTTGCTTTTACGTTCACTATGTTGTAGCTACTAATCTAGCCATGGGGGTCACAGTCCAGTGACTTCTGTGCCGGTCCCAAGCCCGGATAAATAGAGAGGGTTGCGTCAGGAAGGGCATCCGGTGTAACACATTGCCAAATTTAACCATGCGAATCGTCAGTACGAATTTCATACCGGATCGGTCGAGGCCCGGGTTAACAACGACCGCCATCGGCGCCGTTGACCTACAGGGCGCCGGTGGAAATTGGGCTACTGTTGGTCGAAGAAGTAGAGGAGGGAGGAGAGTGCACAGACAGAGAGAGAAGAGGAAAGGTAAGAGTGTAGGACTGAGAATAGGAACTCTGAATGTTGGTACTATGACAGGGAAAGGTAGAGAGCTGGCTGATGTGATGGAGAGAAGGAAGGTGGATATACTGTGTGTACAGGAGACCAGGTGGAAGGGTAGCAAGGCTCGTAGTATAGGAGCAGGATTCAAGCTGTTTTATTATGGTGTGGATAGTAAGAGAAATGGGGTAGGTGTGGTCCTGAAGGAGGAGTTTGTGAGGAATGTCCTGGGGGTGAAGAGAGTGTCAGACAGGGTGATGAGTCTGAAGTTAGAGATTGAAGGGGTGATGTTGAATGTTGTTAGTGGTTATGCCCCACAGGTAGGTTGTGAGTTAGAGGAGAAAGAGAGATTCTGGAGTGAATTAGATGAGGTGATAGAGAGTATTCCCACGGGTGAGAGAGTGGTGATAGGAGTGGATTTTAATGGACATGTTGGCGAGGGGAACACAGGTGATGAGGAGGTGATGGGCAAGTTTGGAGTTAAGGAAAGGAACCTTGAAGGACAGATGGTAGTGGACTTTGCTAAGAGGATGGACATGGGGGTGGTTAACACTTATTTTCAGAAGAGGGAGGAGCATAGAGTGACTTACAAGAGTGGAGGTAGAAGAACACAGGTAGACTACATTCTATGTAGAAGAGGCAATCTGAAAGAGATTAGTGACTGTAAAGTGGTAGTGGGAGAAAGTGTAGCCAGACAGCATAGGATGGTGGTGTGTAGGATGACTTTGATGGTCTGTAAGACGAAGAGGTCAAAGATAGAGAAGAAAACCAAGTGGTGGAAGCTGAAAAAGGAGGAATGTTGTGAGGAATTTAGACAGAAGTTGAGGCAGGCTCTGGGTGGTCAGGTAGTGCTGCCAGATGACTGGGAAACTACAGCAGAAGTGATCAGGGAGACAGGGAGAAAGGTGCTGGGTGTGTCATCTGGAAGGAGGAAAGAAGATAAGGAGACTTGGTGGTGGAATGAGGAAGTTCAAGATAGTATCCAGAGGAAGAGGTTAGCCAAGAAGAAGTGGGACATGGACAGGACTGAAGAGAATAGACAGGAATACAAGGAGTTACAGCGCAGAGTGAAGAGGAAGGTGTCTAAGGCCAAGCAGAAGGCATATGAAGAGTTGTACACTAGGTTAGACACTAGAGAAGGAGAGAAGGACTTGTACAGGTTAGCTAGGCAGAGGGATCGAGATGGGAAGGATGTGCAGCAAGTTAGAGTTATTAAGGATAGAGATGGAAGGGTGCTCACAAGTGAGGAGAGTGTACAGAGGAGATGGAAGGAATACTTTGAGGAGCTGATGAATGAGGAAAATGAGAGGGAAAAAAGAGTAGAAGGGGTGAACTCTGTGGAACAGAAAGTAAATAAGATTAGAAAGGATGAAGTCAGGAAGGCTTTGAAGAGGATGAAAAGTGGGAAGGCAGTTGGTCCTGATGACATTCCGGTGGAGGTCTGGAAGTGTCTGGGAGAGGCAGCAGTGGAATTTTTAGCTAATTTGTTCAACAGGGTTTTAGAGAGTGAGAGGATGCCTGAGGAATGGAGAAGAAGTGTGTTAGTGCCGATCTTTAAGAATAAGGGTGACGTGCAGAGTTGCAGTAACTATAAGGGGATAAAGTTGATGAGCCATACAATGAAAGTATGGGAAAGAGTAGTGGAAGCTAGGTTAAGGAAGGTAGTGGAAATTTGTGAGCAGCAGTATGGCTTCATGCCCAGAAAGAGCACAACGGATGCAATTTTTGCTCTGAGAATTTTGATGGAGAAGTATAGGGATGGTCAGAGGGAGTTGCACTGTGTGTTTGTAGACTTGGAGAAAGCGTATGACAGGGTGCCAAGAGAAGAGCTGTGGTACTGTATGAGGAAGTCAGGAGTAGCAGAGAAGTATGTCAGAGTGCTGCAGGACATGTATGAGAGGAGCAGGACAGTGGTGAGGTGTGCTGTAGGTCAGACAGAGGAGTTCAATGTGGAGGTGGGACTGCATCAAGGATCGGCTCTGAGCCCCTTCCTGTTTGCTATAGTGATGGACCAGTTGTCAGAGGAGGTCAGACAGGAGTCTCCTTGGACAATGATGTTTGCAGATGACATTGTGATCTGTAGTGAGAGCAGGGAGCAGGTGGAGGAAAACCTGGAGAGGTGGAGGTTTGCGCTGGAGAGAAGAGGAATGAAAGTCAGTCGTAGTAAGACTGAGTACATGTGTGTGAATGAAAGGGAGGGAAGTGGAACAGTAAGGTTACAGGGTGAAGAGGTGAAGAAGGTACAGGAGTTTAAGTACTTGGGGTCAACAGTCCAGAGTAATGGAGAGTGTGGGAAAGAGGTAAAGAAGCGAGTGCAGGCAGGTTGGAATGGGTGGAGAAAGGTGTCGGGAGTTCTGTGTGATCAGAAAATATCAGCGAGAATCAAGGGGAAGGTGTACAGGACAGTGGTGAGACCGGCCATGCTGTATGGTTTAGAGACAGTGTCACTGAGGAAGAGACAGGAGTCAGAGCTAGAGGTAGCAGAGCTGAAGATGTTGAGGTTCTCTTTGGGAGTGACAAGATTGGACAGGATTAGGAATGAGTACAGCTCATGTTGGACGTTTGGGGGACAAAGTTAGGGAGGCCAGATTAAGATGGTTTGGACATGTTCAGAGGAGGGAGAGTGAGTATATTGGTAGAAGAATTTTGGACATGAAGCTGCCAGGCAGGAGGCAAAGAGGAAGGCCAAAGAGGAGGTATATGGATGGAATTAATGAGGATATGAAGCTAGTGGGTGCAAGGGTTGAGGATGCAGAAGATAGGGATAGGTGGAGAGAGATGATTCGCTGTGGCGACCCCTGAAGGGAGAAGCCGAAAGAAGAAGAAGAAGTGTTGAGCCATCAGAAAACTTCATAAGTACTTGTACTTAGAAGGATGTTCTATTACTACTAGCTCTACAGTGAAAGACCTGGGCGTGATATTAGACAGTAGTTTGTCCTTTGAAAAACATAATTCCGACATTACAAAAATAGCCTTTTTCCACCTCAGAAATATTGCCAAGCTTAGGAACATTTTATCTGTATCTGATGCAGAAAAGCTAGTTCACGCATTCATGACCTCCAGACTGGACTATTGTAATGCGTTATTTGGTGGTTGTCCTGCATCTTCAATAAACAAGCTACAGTTAGTCCAGAATGCAGCTGCTAGAGTCCTTACCAGGTCAAGAAAGTATGATCATATAACCCCAATATTATCATCCCTGCACTGGCTACCTGTTAAGTTTAGAATTGATTATAAACTAGCACTTCTTACATACAAGACTCTAAATGGTTCAGCTCCCACATATCTAGCCAGTCTTCTAACACATTACAATCCATCACGCTCCTTAAGATCTCGAAACTCCGGACTTCTGGTAGTTCCCAGAATATCAAAGTCTACAAAAAGGGGTAGAGCTTTTTCGTATGTAGCTCCTAAACTTTGGAACAGTCTTCCTGACAGTGTTCGGGGCTCAGACACAGTCTCCCAGTTCAAACGTAGACTAAAGACATATCTCTTTAGCCAGGCATACACCTAATACATCCCATAACCTTGTACTCCAATACATCCGATTAAATGCACATCATCATCTAGTGCCTCCTAATATTATGAATAGCAGCTACGCTAATCCCTTTCCATTTGTTTCCCTTCTTCTACCCACCCCCGAGTCACACAGAGATTATGCCACCTGAGTCACCTCAGGCTCGCTCACTAGGGAAAATTTTGTTTAACATCTAGGACTGTTTGTTTGTATGTTTATTGTTTCTTATGTTCTGTAAAGCTGCTTTGAGACAATGCTCTTTGTTAAAAGCGCTATACAAATAAAATTGAATTGAATTGAATTGAATAAGTATGTTCATCCTAATTCTGTTCACTGTGCATCTTGGCAAGAACTTTCCACTGGAGGCACCATTTGTGAGGAGAGCTTTTACTTTGTAAATCACCAAAATGAACAGCAGGGTGCTTTACAGTGTACTTTGAAGTGTGAGTTTTATTGAGGATTGAAAATTACGCCCATCCATTTCTATGGGAATTTTTGGGGTATTCGGAGGGGCATGGAGGGAATACCGAAATTCCAATCACTTATAAAAGTGGTAACACATCTTTCCTGAATAAGCCGCACGATTTGATACCTCATTTGTGGGTCTACCACAAATGGTGTGGGACTAGTTAGCACACAAAATTTTGTATGGTAGAAGAAGAAGAAGAAGTATGCCAAATAGTAATAATGTGCTTTTCAAGCACCACTAATTAGCTATGCAAATCAAGTTTATCATTTAAATTAACTTTTTCATATTTAGCTCCTAAACTTTGGAACAGTCTTCCTGACAGTGTTCGGGGCTCAGACACAGTCTCCCAGTTCAAACATAGACTAAAGACATATCTCTTTAGCCAGGCATACACCTAATAAATCCCATAACTTTGTACTCCAATACATCCGATTGGATGCACATCATCATCTAGTGCCTCCTAATATCATGAATAGCAGCTACGCTAATCCCTTTCCATTTGTTTCCCTTCTTCTACCCACCCCCGAGTCATACAGAGATTGTGCCAGCTCCGGTGGCATCCAGAGATGGTCCAGCTCCAGCCGGGTTCTGCTTTCTGAGGACTGGAGTATTCAAAGCAGCACTGCCAACCCTATGTGGACATTTTACACATAACATTCTACACACGCTGTATCTGCATCACACAACTAATGCAGAAAGGACATTGTTCATATCACACTCTCCGTGTGTCACCCAGATGAGGATGGGTTCCCTTTTGAGTCTGGTTCCTCTCAAGGTTTCTTCCTAATACTATCTGAGGGAGTTTTTCCTTGCCACAGTCGCCTGAGTCACCTCAGGCTCGCTCACTAGGGAAAATTTTGTCTAACATCTAGGACTGTTTGTTTGTATGTTTATTGTTTTTTATGTTCTGTAAAGCTGCTTTGAGACAATGCTCTTTGTTAAAAGCGCTATACAAATAAAATTGAATTGAATTGAATTGAATTGAAATTCCAATCCCAAGTGTTTCTCTCTAGAATAATGTGACCTCAGCTTTTAAGTTATCTAAGATGTATCTGAATTCTTCATAGTATATAATGAAACAAGCTTTAATAGGTTTTTCCATGTCATAAATAATAGTGTTCTATTTTATTTATAAAAATATCTGAAAGTCCACTTCCAACCATTTACTCAATAAATGCACAAGGCTTACACATAAACTTATGTAAGAAAAAGCATGTAAGTAAACCTGTTTCCATTTACAACAAGCCAGATCTATTTTACTGTTATATATGAGATTAAAAGTGATGATCCTCAGTTAAACATACTACATTATCTAGATCTCAATGAATTCTTGAAGAATGCTTCTTGTTCTAGATGCAGAAAGTCATGTTTAGAAAAAGAAAATATATGTTTTTAACATTTATATAGAAGGAATCATTGAAGGAGAAACTGAATGTGATATAAACTTCTACTGTTAAGCTTTTAGTACTAGTCTGAAACTTATAGTAATTATCATGCCATTATGAAATTAATATTCAAACTTACACAATCCTGGTTAATGTTATGGATGTTTTGTTTCAGTAATAGCACAGGAAATTAAGCTTCTCATTGCAGTATCAGGTGTACGTGTTGAAGTTGAAGGCACCACAGTGGTAGGGCCGGGCTGGGCATTGATACCAGGCTACGCACTGGCATTCCGTCCACCCAGAACCATTTTCCATCGAAGAAATGCAGGCCTATCCACACACTGGCTGTTTGGGCTTGTTTGGTCTCTGTTTTAAGCAGTGTTTGTGAATCCAATGTCCAATGGCCAGGTAATAGTAGTGACTCCTGCAATACTTGAGAGCCTCTTCCCATGTTTTATTCTCCTTTACCTATGTGAACCTTCTGTTCCAAATTGAAGGGTGATTTATCCAACATTTATCATCGATCCAGCCATATGCATTAATTGCAGCACAATTCTCATCTTGATTCTTACCTTTTGGCTCGTTGTCTCTCTAATGTAAAAAATTTATCTCTTCTTGACTAGACCACTGCCAGGCATCTGCAAGTGGTTCAGTTTTCTTTAACCCAATCCATGTGAGAATAGTGTTGTCTCCTGTAATGTTCACAGCTCTCTGGTTTTCCTCTTCAGTAGTGATGCTAGCTATATCCCTATAGAGATACCTGCAATAGGCCTGAGCTGGTTTACAAAGTAAAAGTAAACTCTGACAAGTCCCTTAAATTCTCAATCCTAACCATGCAGCATGCACAGTGGTGTAGCTAGAAGGAAATCAGGTAAAACAATTAGTTAAGAAGCTGTTCAGAAAAATGTGACATCTGTAAATCTTTCACAACAGAGAAATCATGTTCTTTGCAATATGTGTTACAGAACTTTTAAACCCTGAATTAAACAATTTTCAAAATGAAAAGATTCCTAAAACAATGTCTAACATTTTTTTAAAATCTAACATGATGTGGGATTGCCTGAAAACACAGTAGTCACCTTTGCTGATGTATCGAAATTTGAATTCATTCATTCATTCATTGTCTTCCGCTTATCCGGAGCCGGGTTGCGGGGGCAGCAGTCTAAGCAGGGATGCCCAGACTTCCCTCTCCCCAAACAATTCCTTCAGCGCTTCCGGAGGGACCCCGAGGCGTTCCCAGGCCAGCCGAGAGACATAGTCTCTCCAGCGTGTCCTGGGTCTTCCCCGGGGCCTCTTCCCGGTGGGGCATGCCCGGAACACCTCCCCAGGGAGACGTCTCGGAGGCATCCGAAACAGATGCCCGAGCCACCTCAACTGTCCCCTTTCGATGTGGAGGAGCAGCTGCTCTACTCCGAGCTCCTCCCGGGTGACAGAGCTTTTTACTCTATCTCTAAGGAAGAACCTCGCCACCCTACAGAGGAAGCTCATTTCGGCCGCTTGTATCCGGGATCTTATCCTCTCGGTCATCACCCAGAGCTCATGACCATAGGTGAACATAGGAACGTAGATTGACTGGTAAATTGAGAGCTTTGCCTTACGGCTCAGCTCCTTCTTCACCACAACAGACCGGTACATAGAACGCATTACTGCTGCCGCTGCACCGATCCGTCTGTCAATCTCACGATCCATCCTTCCCTCACTCGTAAACAAGACCCCAGGATACTTAAACTCCTCCACTTGAGGAAGGAAATCCCCTCCAACCTGAAGGGTGCAAGTCACCTTTTTCTGGTCAAGAACCATGGCCTCAGATTTGGAGGTGCTGACCCTCATCCCGACCGCTTCACACTCAGCAGCAAAACGCCCCAGTGCCTGCTGTACGTCCAGGCTTGAAGGAGCCAACAGGACAACATCATCTGCAAAAATCAGCGATGAAATCCTGTGGTCCCCAAACCGGACTCCCTCCAGCCCCTGGCTGTGCCTAGAAATTCTGTCCATAAAAACAATGAACAGAATCGGTGACAAAGGGACAGCTCTGTCAGAGTCCAACATGCACTGGGAACAGATCTGACTTACAGCTGGCAAAGTGAACCAAGCTCCTGCTTCTGTTATATAGAGACCAAACAGCCCTTAACAGAGGGCCACGAACCCCGTACTCCCAGAGCACCTCCCACAGAATGCCACAAGGGACACGGTCGAATGCCTTCTCCAAGTCCACAAAACACATCTGGACTGCTTGGGCAAATTCCCACAAACCCTCGAGCACCCTGTGGAGAGTATAGAGTTGGTCCAGTGTTCCATGACCAGGAAGAAAACCGCATTGCTCCTCCTGTATCCAAGGTTTGACTAACAGTCTCTCTTCTCCAGTACTCTGGAAAAGACTTTCCCTGGGAGGCTGAGGAGTGTGATCCCCCTATAGTTGGAACACACCCTCCGGTCCCCCTTCTTAAAAAGAGGGACCACCACCCTGGTCACCCAGTCCAGAGGCACTGTTCCTGACCACCACGCTATGTTGCAGAGATGTGTCAGCCAAGACAGTCCCACAACATCCAGTGACTTAAGGTACTCAGGGCGAATCTCATCCACCCCCGGTGCCTTGCCACCAAGGAGCTGCTGAACTACCTCAATGACCTCAGCTTGGGTGATGAATGAATCTACCTCTGAGTCCTCTGCCTCTGGTTCCTCTACGGAAGGCGTGTCAATGGGATTGAGGAGATCCTCGAAGTATTCTTTCCACCGTCCGACAATATCCCCGGTCGAGGCCAGCTACTCTCCACCACTCAGATCAGGGGGGCCGTTCCTCCCAATCACGCCCCTCCAGGTATCACTGTCGTTGCCCACATGGGCGTTGAAGTCCCCCAGCAAAACTATGGAGTCCCCAGTCGGAGCACCTTCCAGAACCCCTCACAGGGTCTCCAAGAAGGTTGGGTACTCCACACTGCCGTTCGGCCCATAAGCCGAAACATCAGTGAGACACCTATCCCCGGCCCAAAGGCGCAGGGAAACAACCCTCTTGTTTACTGGGGAACACTCCAGCACAAGGCCAGTCAAGTTCCTTCACATCAAACTCACTCATCCATGTATTTATGGACCTTGTTCTGTGCACTGGTGCACAGTCATGTTGAAACAGTAAGGGGTCATCAACCCCTGAAAAACAACACCTGAATTCAATGATTTGGAGGGCTGTCCCAAAACGTTTGGCAATATCTCAGACCTCAAAGATCTTCTCACTCAGCTCTTCTAGCACTGATCAACTGGTCCCATCACCTATGAGGGTACATGATAGATACACATTTAGACTCTCCTCTGTCACTCCTCTGGCACCTAGATGGTGGAATGAACTTCCCCTAGGAGTCCGCACAGTTGAGTCACTGACTGCCTAAACAACGGGTAAAGACCTACCTCTTTATGAAATTTTTAAACTAGTGCTAATTGTTTATTTATAAATATTTTTGATAAGTGCTATTTCCCCTCAAGGGAGTTTTTAAACTGATGGTATACTTGGTGTGTGACCTAGTGAACCAGTATTTATGTATTTATTGATAGAGACTTCAAAGCACGTTTGTATGTCATTCTAGATATGGGCACTTGCCAAATGCCATAAATGTAAATATAAATGTTCTTGGATGGATAGGACTATACAGATATGTATTTGTTGACCTAAAAGAACAAACACCAGAAGACCTCTTCTGTCAGAGGTATTACCATGAGAAAAGCTGGTAATATATGTCCAAGTATTGAAAATAATATTTATTTTTTTATTTAAAAACCCTTCCATTGTTGAAAACAATGTCTCCAATGAAGAAAGGATATATTACATGATAAAGTATCTCATTCTGAGCATATGTGAACAACCTTTAAACATGCTTAGACGGAACATGCAGCTGTTGACAAAACAATACCAGGATTTAAAAAAACAAACAAAAAAACCACCAGAAAAAATGGTTTAAACTCTTTGTGGATAAAAGCGTATTCGTAGAAACAAGAAGGAAAGTTATTAATCAATCTGGAGGAATTTTTCTTCCATTACACAGTGTAACTGGTCCCTTTAATAAGCAACTTAGTCATTTACCATAACAATTAACATAGAGACAACAGAGAAAATGTATTTAGTCCCACAACATCAGCTTGATCATTTAGAAATATTTCCACAGAGAAAGAAAGCTTAAAAAGCAGTGTTGAAAACAACTTATACAAGGCTTCACATTTTGTCAAGGACCGATCTGAATGATTATGAGAAGGCAAAATTCAATTCAATTCAATTCAATTTTATTTGTATAGCACTTTTAACAAAGAGCATTGTCTCAAAGCAGCTTTACAGAACATAAGAAACAATCAACATACAAACAAACAGTCCTAGATGTTAGACAAAATTTTCCCTAGTGAGCGAGCCTGAGGTGACTCAGGCGACTGTGGCAAGGAAAAACTCCCTCAGATGGTATTAGGAAGAAACCTTGAGAGGAACCAGACTCAAAAGGGAACCCATCCTCATCTGGGTGACACACGGAGAGTGTGATGTGAACTGTCGTTCTATGCATTGGCTCTGCAAAAGTTTCAAAATTGCTTAAACTAGGAAACTGCTCAACTGACTCTGTCTTTACCTAAAATAACAGAAAGCAAAACAAAAGCAGCAGTGACTGAAGGTATGCAACATCCCAGAGATGAAATCATGCATAAGGTGCTTGCTAATGTTTTTGCAAAGAACAAAAGTAATGCTTTGTACATTATGGATTTTTTTTAATATAGCTACATTTTGTGGAATGATGACAGCAAATTTGTTTTTAAAGGATATTACATGGTGGATCTGCTTAAGAATCTTAAGAATGTTCCCAGACTTTATTAATGACAAATTCTGCCCACTATCATCATCAGGAGTCAGGATGAATACAAATACATTCTACCTGTCTGTATACACTTTCTGTTCTAGTTGCTTTCTTGATGCTAAAATTAAAGATTGGAATCAACAGTCCACGTTGTCGGGCTGGAAAACAGGTTGAGATGGTTTTTCAGGATATTGACTACCTTATATATAGAGTGCTATAAAATATGTATCATAATGTTTAATATTAACAGGGTTTTATTGTATGATCCACTGAAGGCATTGCTGTCTCTCATTCTAAAAATAATGATTTTAGGTAACAGTCCCAGGTAAGGATTCTTTTATGATCAAATGCGGTTCCCTGCAGCTAGGCTGAAGGTCTTCATGCAGACTCTTTTAATAGGATACATGGCAGTAGCAGTACGGAGCTTGCACATGACTGAATTTTAAGGCGGTTACTTTCCTCACAAAAAGAGACACGCTGAGAATTTTTTTAAATGAAAGTTATTTCCTTCCTTTATCAGGCAGAATTCAATTAATCTTGTTGACCTGAATGCACAATTTATCGTGCCATCCCCACCCATTTCACTTTTTTTTGCATTTGCTTTGTTGACCTTGGCTTGATTTTAATACTGGAATAGTAATTGTCAGGGATGGAAACACTGCACCATTTCAGATCTCTAGTCACCGTGTATTTCAAGCACAGTTTAAACAGCTTTTTCAACAATCTGTAGGCGTCCATGTGCAGATAGTATCCGAACCAGCATGTGTGCTGGAGTTGACTCAATTCTGTCCAACAGTTCTCCTGTCACAGCATGGATGATGGCTAGCACAGTGTTGGATATGCACCCATCAGTTTCATCATTTGGTGACAGTAGGTTATATTTCTTTTTAGAACCAGAACTGGTTGCATCATTATGTGAGGTTCTGGGCTGTTTTGTTTCTGGACGCGAGAGGTCCTCATGAAGCTCCTTTGCCTGTGCAATTAGTGTATTGCTTTCACATGTGTCTCGTTCGGGTGTGGGTATTTAAGTCTCTTTGTTTCTCGGTTTCGGGGTTGGGGTCTTTAATTGTCTGTAGTCGGCGTTAGAGGTTATGTGGCCGGCTTTTCGGGTGGGCCTTTGGTGCTGTCTCTGTTTTGTGCTCGGGCTTCTGGATCTGCCTTCTTCTCCTTCTCTTTGTTTTTGTTTCGAGTTCCAAGTTTCCCTCCCGAGTTTCCCTCCCGAGTTTCCCTTTCGAGTTCCGAGTTCCGAGTTTCCCTTTCAAAGCTTCTCTTTATGTTTTGTCCTTTTCATTGTATTTTCATCCCTCCGATGATGATCTGGATCTGAGGAGCCCTATAAGGAGCACTAAAAGAGCACTAGATACCAAAAGCCTGACACATTATCCATGATAGCAACCGAATTGTGAAAATAATTCATGTGCCATACTGTTTGTTAATGTTCAAAATGCTGCAACTCAAATATGTAGGCAATCTCATCAGGGTGGAGTCTTAGGGTGGACCTACCAACCAGGGAGGTTGAAGGTGTGTAACAAAGTTGTAGGAAAGCGCTCTACAGGTGCATCTCAATAAATTAGAATGTCATGGAAAAGTTCATTTATTTCAGTAATTCAACTCAAATTGTGAAACTTGTGTATTAAATAAATTCAATGCACACAGACTGAAGTAGTTTAAGTCTTTGGTTCTTTTAATTATGATGATTTTGGCTCACATTTAACAAAAACCCACCAATTCACTATCTCAACAAATTAGAATATGGTGACATGCCAATCAGCTAATCAACTCAAAAGACCTGTAAAGGTTTCCTGAGCCTTCAGAATGGTCACTCAAACTGATTCACTAAGCTACACAATCATGGGGAAGACTGCTGATCTGTCAACGTCAATGTGAAACTCCGTCAACGTGGCTTTCCGCTGCCGAGCATACATCTGTCGAATGTCCGCTCTCTTTCAAACAAAAGTGATGAACTGGTTCTCATGACACAGATTAACAAGGACTTTTCTAACTCTGCTGCTTTGTGTTTCACAGAAACTTGGCTGCATGAAGCCATTCCGGACAGCGCACTACATCTGCCGGGTTTCCAGCTGTTCAGAGCGGACCGCGACGCTGAATCATCGGGGAAAACGAGAGGCGGTGGGACGTGTTTTTACATCAACGAAAGTTGATGTACTGATGTAACAATGTTAATAAAGAAGTGCTGTCCCAACTTTGAAGTGCTCTTCATTAACTGCAGGCCTTTCTACTTGCCGTGGGAGTTTTCCTCGTTTATTCTGGTGAGTGTTTACATCCCACTGCAGGGTTGTGTCAGTACCGCGTTGCCACAGCTTGCTGATCACATTGCAGACTCAGAGCAACAACTCCCAGATTCACTTATCATTATGGGGGATTTAATAAAGCTAATCTCACCCATGAACAGACAGCACAGCTCATGCACCACCAGAGACACTAATACACTGGACCACTATTACACCACTGTAAAGGACGCATATCGCGTTGTCCCACGTGCAGCTTTAGGACTCTCTGATCACTGCATGGTTCAACTCCTTCCAACCTACAGACAGAAAATTAAAACAGCTAAGCCTGTTGTTAAATCTGTTAAAAGATGGACCAATGTAGCAGAGTGGGAACTACAAGCCTGCTTTGATTGCACTGATTGGGATGTTTTTGAAGCTGCAGCTATAGATTTGGATGAGCTCACAGATACTGTATCATCATACATCAGCTTCTGTGAGGATATGTGCATCCCTACCAGGACAATCCTATCCTTCAGCAACAACAGATCATGGTTCTCAGAAAAACTCAAACAGCTTCATCATGCCAAACAGGATGCATAATGAAGTGGGGACAAAATCTTGTACAACCAGGCCAGGAGCACACTGAATAAGGAGATCAGAATCGCTAAAAGAAAGTACACTGAAAAGCAAGTTTTCAGCTAATGATCCGTCAGATTTACATTACATTACATTTCTGGCATTTAGCAGAAACCCTTATCCAGAGCGACTTACATTTTCATCTCATTTTTTACACAACTGAGCATTTTTGGGGTTAAGGGCTTTGCTCAGGGGCCCAGTAGTTGCAGCTTGGTGGACCTGGGATTCGAACAAACAACCTTCCGATCAGTAGTCCAATGCCTTAACCACTAAGCTACCACATCCCCAGCTCTGTGGAGTGGCCTGAAGAACATCACCAACTATAAGACATCAGCACCTTGCTCTGTAGTGAATCAACAACTGTCTGACGATCTGAATGTGTTTTACTGCAGGTTTGAAAAGCCCAGTCTCACACCTCTCACCCACGCTGATCTTCACCCCTCACATCCATTAACACCTCCTGCAAACCCTCTCTGCCTCCCTCCTGCTACACAGAATATTCTTAAGTTCTGTGAGGAGGATGTGTTTCGGGTCTTCAAGAAACAGAAGACAAGGAAAGCTCCAGGCCCAGATGTTGTCTCACCTGCCTGTCTGAAAGTCTGTGCTGACCAGCTGGCCCCCATCTTCACACAGATCTTCAACAGATAACTGGTGCAGGGTGAAGTCCCACGCTGCTTCAAATGCTCCACTATCATACCAGTTCCCAAAAAACCCAAAATCTCAGGACTCAACGACTACAGACCTGTCATCCTCATGTCGGTGGTCATGAAGTCATTTGAGAGATTGGTTCTGGCCTACCTGAAGGACATCATCGGACCTCTGTTGGACCCCCCCATCAGTTTGCTCATTGAGCAAACAGGTCTGTACATGCTGTACACGAACGACTGCACTGCTACAGACCCCTCTGTCAAGCTCCTTAAGTTTGCAGACAACACTCCAGTCATCAGCATTATCAGCGACGGTGACGAGTCTGCGTATAGACAGGAGGTTGAACAGTTGGCTGTCTGGTGCAGACTCAACAACCTCACGCTGAACACACTCAAAACAGTAGAGATGGTAGTGGACTTCAGGAGAAATCCTCCAGCATTACCCCCCCTTCACCATCGTGGACAGCACTGTGGCTACTGTGGAGTCATTCCAATTCCTGGGCTCTACAATGTCCCAGGACCTGAAGTGGGAAAGACACATTGACTCCATTATCAAAAAAGCCCAGCAGAGGCTGTTCTTTCTTCGACAGCTGAGGAAGTACAACCTGCCACAGGAGCTGTTAACACAGTTCTACTCAACTGTCATTGAGTCTGTTCTATGTATGTCTATTCGGCTCAGCCACCAAATCAGGTATTAGAAGACTACATTGGATAGTCAGGACTGCTGAGAGGATTATTGGAGCCCACCTGCCCACTCTCCAAGAACTTTACACATCCAGAAAGAAGAAATGTGCAGGTAGAATCACTCTGGACCCCACACACCCGGCCCACCCACTCTGTGTACTTTTACCCTCCGGTCGGCACTACAGAGCAGTAAACGCCAGGACATCCAGACCCAAGAACAGCTTCTTCCCTCAAGCATTCATCTCCTGAACAATTAATCTGTCTGCCATCTCCCCCAGTGCAATACAATAATCTATATATACATGTATGTATAAGTGCAATATTGTTACACCTCATTTCATTGAACCACACCTTATACCTTGCTCCTGAGCTGCACATTTTGCACATGTATATGCCTCCTGTACATGAGTACCCTATTTATATTTCCACCCTGCTATATCTCATATTTCTATATTTTCTATATTTTTCTATATTATAACTTATGTCTGTTTATTCTCCACCACCAAAAAAAATTCCTTGTATGTGTGAGCATACTTGGCAATAAAGCACATTCTGATTCTGAAACAGAACACAAACACTGGGATACAAAACACAGACAGAGCATGAATTTGAACTTTGAATGTTTCTGTTGTACTGCCTTAGTTTTTCTGTACTTCACTGAAAAGTCCTGACAGAATCAATACGAGTCATCTTAGCTATCGGGGAAAACACAAAGTGTTACCCAGCAGCTTCTGCAATGGACATAACTCAGGGTTGGCTGATCACTTGTTCATCTGGTGATAGTGGAAGAGCTGGGATTGGAGGTAAGTCCAAAAAGGCCCAATTCACCCCAGTCCCTTGTAGAGACCACCTTTTACCATCCCAGAGAGCACATGTTGCTAGGCTGCAAGAGTAATTTTCTGATGTGTTTTTGCCTTCGTCCAGTCACCTGGACCTCATAGAGCATCACATTTGAAATGCCTACAGGTGTGATTGTGTGCAACCACCCATACCAGTTACCTGAACACAAAAAAATATGTGGTTTGGGATAAACATGCTCAACATGGGGGTAATCATGGAGTCCCACAGCGATTAGAGCAACCAGGGTTTTTATTGGGCCCAAGACCAACAGGTCAGTCCATTTTGTGTGGACAGTGTCTTGCATTGATGAGGTGCTCGATTGGTTAAAGCGGGGTTCACTTTAATTTGACAACGGACTTAACCAAGGGTTATTGGAAGATTATAACATCTCTTCTAGATTGCAGACTGCCGAGAATACACAATGAAAAAGGGGGTAAGGAGTGCTTGGGACTGGCTGTCTTTTATTGGAGGTTTGTACATAATTTTTCAAACATCAATAGCCTAATGACTGACTTGATTAAAAAGGGTAATGAGAAAGAATGGCAACTCGCACACACATGCAGATAGGGCAAAAGCTGTGTCAAAATCAATGATTTAAGCAGTGTAGCTTAAATGTATCTGTTGCTTCAAGATCAATGCATGGAAATATCAAAGCTTTGCACGTCAGATTTGCTATTCAAATCTGTCAAAATTCAAAGTGAGTCTCTTTAGAATAATGTAATCTCAGCTTGTCTTGGATATTTACAACAAACATACAACAGCTAAGCAAACCTTAAGGTTTTTTTTTCATTTCATTTTTTAATACTACCTATTCTAGTTATATTCCTATAAAAAAGCTAAAAAAAAATATTTGAAACTTATTCATGAGCTATTGCTAAATAGAGGGAGAAGGGGTACATACAATGAAAAATACTAGCTCTGTAATTATAAACACTTGCAAAATCACATTTCCAATCACATTAACATATCTTTACTAATTGTTGTAAAACTCTGATTGTTCTTGATGTTTATTACTCACCTTGAGTAATAGCTGAGGAAAAGAAGCTTCTTATTGCAGTCTCTGTTCTCTCTGAAACCTGCATGTCTCTATCATTTGTTTCTTCAGTAGTGATACTAGGCAAATTCCTATAGTGATGAATGCAATGGTTTAGCTTTAATCCAGTTCAACTGCTGAGGAATGTAAATGTATTATATTATTCTCTCTTAACTTTCAGTCTCCTGCTCCCCAACCTCCCACCACCAAATTCTCAAATTTATTGTTTATTTGCATTGCAACACGCTGTCAACGAAAAACATTTTTGCAGTACTATGCTCCGAAAGCTTTAAACTGGGCATATTTACTGCCATTGTTTTATTGCACTACAGCCTGTCCACCTCACATTTGTACCTGTAATATATATCATACTTTTGCTGCTGACCAGAAAACATGTAGAAGAATTATTTCTGTGTAACTGCATGTTTTACTGTGCATATGGCAATAAATTCTTGAATCTTGAATATCAGCTACAATGACCACTTTTACTCATGTTTAACAACGCAGCTTGAACTTACTGCAAGGTTTTGAAAGTACAACAATGCTAAAATTAGGAAAGATCATATGAGGAAAAATGTAGAGGAAAAATTATATATTAATACAAATTTTAGTATGTATATTGCAACTAATATTAGAAGGTCCCAAATTGTCTAAATGCTACTCCAGCTTGGTCCAACACTGTATTTATTTCCTGATTTATTTCTGAATTTTTTCATTAGATAGCTCTATAAAAGTGATAACTCTATTAAAATGTCTAAATTTATTTACAATGTATTTAGCACAGCTCACTTTCTGAGTAAGTAAGGGTTATCTATATTTTGCAGTGTACTTCCATCCGCAAATGTTTATTTACGTAACTGAGAACATCAGTGTATGTTTTTATTGTTTATGTTCATTATTCTGTTTGATGTAATGTGGGCATTGGTGGCTTTGTGGTAGGTTTCTCGCTTAGCACGCAGAAGGCCCGGATTCAACTGTGTTCAATTGTTGTGCGAACCAGTTGGTCCGCTGTGGCGACCCTGAACAGGGAGCAGCCAAAAGCAACTTCTTATTTTGTTTGATGTAATATGTCAGTTTAGCACTATCTGTTAATATAGACTGCATTATGTGCATGCTTTGCATTGTGTTGTTCTTTTTATTATTTTTCACCCCTTTCTTGTGTCATTCTAGCCCCTTTCCTCAATTTTGATTCAGTTTGGCAGTTGGAAGGAGTGTCAAGTTTCCACACTTTGTAACAGTCAGGAAAATCTGTACGTTTTTTCACTATAAAAAATATTCATAATGGAGGGATTTATGTTTCAAAAGCTTATAATATTCAGCCTGAATTTCTGGTCTTATTAAATTCAAGAGAGAGGAAATGAAAGGCTGAGAGGAATGACTTATACTGTAATTACTTATGTTTTAACAGTAACAATAATGTAACAATAAATGGAAAATAAGTAGGCCTACAGTGTGTCATTCTTTAATGAGTTAAGAATTATTGGTGTTGACAAATAACTGTGTTATCAGAGGAATAAAACATTCTAGGATCTGCTGTTGAAAATAAACTTTTCTTTTGTATCATTAACTCTGCACACAATGGAGCTTTTCAATGTCACAACATTTATTTCCTTCTTGTTGTATTAAGTTGTATTAATTTCTTGTATCAATGATGTGAGAGTCAGACCACTGTGTAAAGTCTACTCTGGACCAGTGTAAATCTGGAATCATCAGACCACATGACATATCCATGGAAAATCCTAGAAAATTGACATTTTCCCTGGTTAGTTTCACTAATAAGTGGTTTTCTTAATGCAACACAGGTGCCAAATTAAATTACCAAAGCAGTTCTAGCTTTGACACAACACCACAAACACACACAAAAAAACAAGATATTCTCTTAAAAGCAATGTTTTGATGGTTGTATGCAGTCCAGCAGTAAACATAATTTAGCTTCCAGTAAGTTGTAAAAAGAAACATTAGAATTAAAATAGTAAATAGTTCTGTGAACAGTGGTAGTATTAACATTGAAAACAAAGAGAAAAAAGTACAACATATTGTCTCAAGTTGTCACAAGCATACATACATTTTTTCCCCCTTTAAATCACCCACTAATATATTTGTCAAGTTTCATTAGCAGCTCTATTGCTATTTTCACTGCCTCTTGTGCATCTTTGGTTTTGAACTGTCCATGTGGAATGTGGGGTGATGGGTGGCAGTTTGGATATTGAGTTTTCTTAGCATCAACACCTATTTCCCTCAGGCGTTTCACAATGTGGGGCATGTCATTAAGGTAGATAGCATACTGTGATACTTTCTGGGCAAGGCCTACAATGGTGGATGTAGTTCCAGGATGCTGTCCATTTCTTCTGAACTCTGTTGCTATTAGAGCTTTTTCCACTGCCTGATGCACTTTAAAAAGACACCATTCTGGGTTTGTGTCGTATTCAAAGTCGCTCTGAGCAGCAAGAAGGTCACATTCTGCTTGTCTATACCAGCGCTTAGCTTCCTCTCTGTTTGGTCTTGGTGTTTCTCGGAAATGTGACCAAAAATTATATTGCCATTTGAAATTGTTCTGATAGAACCGCTCCCGTCCTCTTTTGTGACTTTTAGCCTCATAGTTCCATCTATCATAGAAACTGCTGAAGTTGGCCCAATGTCTTGTGTTTTGTTGTGTTGTATTGTGTTTGGTCTTCCCTTGCTGTAGATCTTCAATTCTGTTCAGCAAATATTTAAACGCTTCATTGGCAAGGTCTGTGTTATCCGGGTTCTTGTCTGGATGCCACCTTAAGTACAGGCGTTTAATGGCCTTTGATTTGTCCTCATCCGACATCTTCCAGATCTCTTCCAAGCTCTGGTCAATCTCTGTTTTAACCTCCTCCAAAGTTTGTGGTAAGGGCCTCTTTGGGGATGGTGCAGACTGTGAAGGTTCAGACTGTGATGGTACAGACTGTGGAGTTCCAGACCATGATAGGTTAGTCAAAATGTTTATGTCTGTGCAGATAACATTTTCAGTAGCAACTGCACCTGATCTTTTTTCTCTCTTAAACTGATAAAGATCAAGGGAGCTAACTTCAATGATCTTTTCATTTCCAATCTGTATTCTATAGCGTGAAGGATTTAGTTTGGTCTGTACTGGATACTCATCCAGAAGCTCCACAACAATGGCAAAAATATATTCATTTTTCAATTCATCCTTACTAAAACCAACATACTCCCCTTTCTCAAAATTGTTGAGAAGATCCATATCAAGGGAATCATGCCATTCTTCTGGTATCAGAGTTCCAGGGCTTGGACGGAAACTAAGTCCCCCATCACTCGCAGTGTTACGGACTCCATGTTGTTCCAAGGCCCTTTCAACATCTTCCATGTTTTCACATAACAAAAGATGTCCGAGTACTGGTAGGATCAGTGAATTCAAGGAGTTTTCCAGAAGCGCATTTATTTCTTTGGTAAGATACATATTGACCTCATTCACCACTTTGAGAGCCATGTTATCATTGTGCTTCAAATAGAAAACACACACATCTTGCTGCTTTTCCACATAGACCTGAGTTTCAGTCTCAGTACCTTCTAGTGGCTGGTGATTTAACAAAAGTTCAGTGTGTAAAGTCTTGCAACAGACTATTTGAATTTTTCCAAAGATCTTTTCACACATAAGTGTGGCTTCATCCTGTGTAATGGTGCCCTTGCTTTGATCTCTGATCAGACATATGAGACCATGATGGAATTCACGAGAAGACAGACGTTTTTGAAACCAGCCACTAAATTCACATGACTTTTTGTAATCGCAGTCTTCCACAAGTGCAGAAACCAGGTTTACAGAAATTATTTGAGAGAGCAGATTTGGCTGACTTTCTTTAGGAAGCAACTGCAACAGTTTTTGATGTTCATAGGGATCTTCTTTGAGGTGACACTGGTTTAGTTTCACAAGTAGCTTCAGTTTTGTTTTCAGTGAATCCTCTAGTCTGTTGGCCTGAAAGAAGGTGTCATTGAAAAACAATGTGCTGGACTCATAGAGTTTTCCATCTGTCGATGGGAGGTATAGAGTAATGTTCTGAAAGTCAGTTACTGTTCCCTCCTCGTTTATCAGACTGAAAAGCTGCTGCACAACACGCTGAACAGTTTTCTGCTGGTTTGGTTGAAGTGTTGTCTTATCACAGCACTCTATATAGATTTCCTCAAGTACAGTGCAGAATTGTCTGACAGTAGGCTTTTCTTCAACACCAATCTTCTTGAAGAATTCTGCATACATTGCATGTTTTGATTGTATGGGGTATAGGTATGGCCTGAACTCATCAGCATTAGGTAGTGTCAGGACTGCTTGACTAGCTTTCACAAGATTTGTGTCATTTTCAACAAGAAGAAGAGGGACATTAGCCAACACAGACTCATTAAAATGCACTGATTGTAGGTAGGCATATGATATCTTGAACACTGTAGCTCTCGTGTCTACCAACTCTTTTGTTCTGCACTGAGATCTACAGATA
>JAUCMX010000006.1:2513269-2548562 GCA_033459395.1 Hemibagrus guttatus | reverse complement strand
AGAAACATTCATCCTAATGGTGACACTGCCATTTGAGTCAATATGCCACAAAGAAATGGATATGACTGATCTTAGAAACAAAACACTAATGTCTGCATCTGGAATGAAGCTGTCAAAAAGTTGGGTAGCCTTCTTGTTATCATATAAATTGTCAGAAATCTCGGAGGCCTCGTGGCGCAGAGGAAACCGAAAAAGTGTTCCTTTAAAGTAGCACTCATTTATTATCTTCTCCCAAGCACCAGCATTCTCACAGACTAGATTAACAATATCCTGAAAAGGTTTGAATTGATCTGTGAATTCCAAAAGGTGCTTTCTGTCCTCTTCATCATCTAGGGACCAGCGGTAGCCCTCACGGTCATCATCAAACATCTGCTTTTTTGGGTCGAAAACTGCAAGGTGTTTGGAGCTAAATACACATGGCAAATCTGTCAATTGACAAAAGGAACCGGTTAGTATTTGCTGGTTTATTGACCAAATCAGGTTTTACAAATTGAAGCTCCTCCTTCTTACTAGAAATCGTCCTATAAATGTCAGGAGTAGCTGGACAGTTCCCTGCCAGGCCCGGGGAGGGCGCTGGCAGGAGAATCCTGGAAGCCTGTTTGTCTGTGTGATTTCCTGCCCATTGTTCTCCACCCTGATTGTGTCACCTGTCCCTTATTACCCTGTTGTGTTTCCCTATAAAAGGGATCCTGGTGTGCATGTGTGGCGTGGGTCAATGTTCTGTGTATAGCTGTCCCGTGGGTGTTACGTTACGTTAGGTTTGGGGTTATGTGTGTGAGTTTAGTTTATTGTATTGTAGTTATTATTGAGTTGTAGTTATTGTCTCGTGTTATGTTTGTCTTTCCCCTGTATCGTGTTTGTGTTAATAAAAACAGTGCTTCACTGAATCCTGCGCTTGGGTCTGCGTTTTCACGGTGTGCTGGAGCACGCGGCACCACGGAGGTCCGGGTTCGAGCCCTGCATAGGGCGGGAGTGGCGGCCGGACGTGACAGATTGACCCACCAATCTGAAGACCCAGCGGGATTCAGCAGCTACTTCCTGACCAGGGCGAGGATTGCAGTCCGGCGGTTGAGGACACCCGGCAGACCACCTGCCTCGGAGAGAGCCGAGCAGGTGGCTCCCCGTTCCCGTTTCCCCAGGATGGTGCCTCTTTCCGGTGGGTCGAGGACGTCGCTTCGCGATGGATTGCCACGGAGGATGCTGCCTTGCGATGGATTGCCGCTGTGGACATCGCTTCACGATGGATTGCCGCGGAGCACGCCGCTCGACACCGTGTTTTGGGGGGCATCTCCTTTTTATTTTTTTCCCTTTGGAAGCGTGGCATCCACCGTCTGTTGGCCGGGGCCGTCGCTTCACAATGTTGTGTTCCGTGAGGGACATCGCCTGGCAGCCGGGGTGGAGCACGCTTCCTGCCCTCCTGAGCAGCTGTCGGGTGCCACGGGACCCCTGGAGTTGGGGTGTCGCTGCGGACTGCAACCGCCGATTACTTCGTGTGTTTCCCCTCCCCTCTGGTATGAACTGCCTTTTTTTTCCCGAGCCCTGGGGCGTCTTTTCAGCGTGGCTGGAGGCGCTTCGGGAGCTGCGCCTTAGAGGGGGGGTTATGTCAGGAGTAGCTGGACAGTTCCCTGCCAGGCCCGGGGAGGGCGCTGGCAGGAGAATCCTGGAAGCCTGTTTGTCTGTGTGATTTCCTGCCCATTGTTCTCCACCCTGATTGTGTCACCTGTCCCTTATTACCCTGTTGTGTTTCCCTATAAAAGGGATCCTGGTGTGCATGTGTGGCGTGGGTCAATGTTCTGTGTATAGCTGTCCCGTGGGTGTTACGTTAGGTTTGGGGTTATGTGTGTGAGTTTAGTTTATTGTACCACGGAGTCTCGTGTTATGTTTGTCTTTCCCCTGTATCGTGTTTGTGTTAATAAAAACAGTGCTTCACTGAATCCTGCGCTTGGGTATGCGTTTTCACGGCGTGCTGGAGCATGCGGCACCACGGCGGTGCGGGTTCGAGCCCCGCATAGGGCGGGAGTGGCGGCCGGACGTGACAATAAATTCCCATTTCTCCCATGAGCATTTCTGCACCCACCTCCACCCTGTTTACTATACTGTTCAGTGGGGAAGTGGCTATTTAGACTCAGAACACTTTTTCTTCAACTTTTAACATTTCCCCAAATCAGTTTAGTTAAGAGTGTTGTCTGTACTTACAAAACATTTTTTTGTTATTCATGATGTTTTATCTAACTTTACCTAGTTTAATACAATACTATTTTACAGACTATAAGTCATCCCTGAGTTGCACAATCTTCCATAATTATTTCAATGAACTCATAGTGTGGCAATACTGTGTTGTGGTAGATTATTAATATTCAGTTCTGTTTTAATATTAAAATCAACACTATATTTTAAGTTATTGTAGGGTAATTAAAATTTCATATGCATTCAAAGAATTCTGTCAGCCCAAATATTTCCAGGTATTTTCAATACAACTGTCTGAGTCAAAATTCCAGTAGGTCAGCTTGTTTGAAGAATGAAGCTGACAAGCATAAAAATGAAGAAGAATGAAGCTGACATTCAAAAAGTGAAATATAAAACTTGATTTTACAATTTGGTAAAAAATGATTTTACATGATGTCATCATTTGTTCTTCGTTATATGATATTGCTTTTGATAAAAATTTTCACCTGTAACATGGTAAACAGAATTGAAGCCGATCCCAAATCTCCCCACTTTGGTTGGATCGTCATGTTTGATGCTCCGTCCTGCTCGCTGAATCCCTTCCCAGTCCTCCTCAGTGAAGTCTGCATCATTGAACGCATACAGAGCCGGTCCTACCAGAACAGTGAAGTGGTATTACACTTAAACAGAACTGGTCATAATGACTAAATGACTAAATTCTGTTAATGTTCAGTAACCATTATTTTTAATGAAGTCAATTTGTGCTTATTGAAATTATGATATATTAATTACTTCATGATGTTAATAATTTCATAATGTTTTATTATTGTCACAGTAATTCATGCTTGTTTACCTACACACCCTTTCTAATACTAACATTCTAAAATCTCAAAAATAAAAAAAAATATGATATAGAAACAGTTAATTCCATATACAAAAATAACAGGAACACAAATATATAGCATTTATTCTTAGAGAAACAAAGGAAACAAAGTTAAATGCAACATACAGTTGTTTAGTCTCATTATTTCTGTATATTTTAGAACAAAACAAAGTTTTTTGTTCTAAAAATGTCATTCTATTAAAACAATAGTGTTTGTTCATGATTTTGATTTTTCCATTGCACATGGAGTGTCTGCAGTACACATCCCTGTGATTGAGCCGTTGCTAGGAAAACGATGACGTATTAGAAGGATGGCTTAAATATTTGACCATCTGCTCAATCACAATCTAATATTCAGCAGTGCTGTGGAATAAATGTAAATAACAGAAGAGTCAGTGGCTGCATTAGAGATGTGAATTTTCATGTTGAAGTGAGGCCAGGCAAATCAGTTCCAACTGAAAACCTCTTTTGTTTCCCAATCTGAAGTCAAAACCACATTAAAAGCCTTTTAAAATATTTAAATGAAAATAGTTTTCCTTTTTTTCAAATCCTGAGTCATATAGCTTATATTTCTCTTCAGTGTTAAAACTCTCATCAACTCTCTTACCAAATGCAGGACATTTCAGAATCCTACTGAAAACCTTGTAAGTTTGTTTATCTGTTCCAATAAACAGATAACAACAGCTTATTAGAAAAAATATACACTAGTTTACAGCATTTACATCAGCATTGTCAACATAACTGATATACTGTGTGTTGTTTATATTAATGTTTATGTGTATAGAAGCACATGCTTGAAGACTGTCAGCCTCACAACACTATGTTATTTGGTTCACACTGTAATCCTGGAAGCTTGATCGTACATGTATGACATGACAAAAAACACTGACTGAAAATGTGTAGTTTTGGTTTCTTCCTTACCTGAACATTCACCTGGCAACAGAAATATCTATAGAAATACCTTGATACTTTCCCATTGCTGGGCTCCACACACTGTCAGTGCCGTATCTTCTCTCATCGTGGATAAAGACAGTTTTTGAAGCTCCAGCATCGTCTGCGTTCTGTATTAACTCCTGTTACACAGCACACATAGTGAGAGACACATTTATTCATATAAAAGGCCATCTGTTTATATTCTGAAAGGAGATCTGTTATGAAGTTATGAGTTATGAAGGAGCATAAAATATAATAGGAATGAATTATAAAGAATTCTCAATGAATACACCCTAGTGTAGCTTATAAAGTGTTACAAATGAAATATGAAATGAAGCATGAATGATGGAATCGTTATAGTGACAATACAAATGATTATATGGGAGTTGTGATGTCATTACGAAGGATAATAAGAAAACTATGAGGGATTATGAAGTTAAATGTGAACTAATTACAAATGTTTGTGTTGGGGTTGGGATGAATTTTATGGAGCGTTCATGAGATTAAAGAATTCTAAATAAGGATAATAAAAAAAAGGAATTACAAAGGAAAGAGGAATTGCAAAGAAAGGTTTACAACATCATTATGAAGAATTATGAAGGGGCTATATGGATATATAGAGTGATATGGAGTGAAATTTTGTGTAGTTATTGAATTAATATGAAGAAATACAAGTATCATAACATCCAATATCAGTGTAACGGGTAGCAGGGCTGAGGTTGGACCACTAGGGGGCTCTCAGTAGGGGTTGTCATGTTATGTCTGTTTTTGTTTACCTCGGCCATGTGTTAGTTAAGCCCTGCCCTGTCCTATTGTATCTTAATTAATGTTTCACCTGCACCTAATGTTCCAATGATTACGTTTCCTATTTATAGTCCTGTCTTTGTCTTCTTCAGTTGCTAGTCCTCGTTTGTGTGTTGGCCGATGAGTGTCGCGGTTTTCTGTTTGATATTTTTGTCTCGTGCTTTATGTTTAATAAAACCCCATTTTCACGTTAAGCTTCGCGTTGGGTCTGTTATATCCATCCGGACACCACCGGCCGTAACAGAAGGACTAGCCCAAACCGAACAGATCCAGCGCGAAGCTTCCGCGAGAAGGTTAGTTTTTTGTTTCCGGGGTTTTAATTTTTTGCTTGTTTTTAGTTTGCGCTCCGGGTTGGAGTGTTTTTTGGGGTTTTTTTTTTTATTCCGCCCCTCTCTCCGCCCGTGGTTAGGGAAAGGAGGAGGGTCCCGGCAGAAAAGTTAGCCTTTTTGGAGGATTTTTGATTTTTCTCGCTCCGTTCCTGTTTCCGTGGGGGGCGTCGCCTATGATGTAGCCTCCGTGAGGGGCGTGCCCCCATTTTTATTCCGCAGAGGAGAGTTCCGGCCAAGGGCCGGAGTTTTCAGGGGTTTTTTTCCGGCTCTCGCTCCACCTAGGTTCCGGTGGGGGGCGTCGCCCCACAATGTAGCTTCCGTGAGGGGCATTGCCCGAATTCTCGCCGGCGGAGGAGAGTTCCGGCCAGGGCCCCGGACCCGAATTTTTTTTGTAGTTTTGCTCGTCCTGAATCTCGCTCCGCTCATGTTCCTGAGGGGGGCGTCGCCCCACAATGTAGCTTCCGTGGGGGGCGCTGCCCCGCCTGTCGCCAGCAGAGGAGAGTTCTGGCAACACCTTGCTCCCACCCTCCCGCTCCTTGGGGAGTTCCAGACCCCAGCGAGACGGACATCGTCGCCCCGGAGCCGTTGCTCGGTGTGAGTGCTCGGCGGTGGACGTTGCTCGGAGCTGCTGCTCGGCGGTGGACGTTGCTTGACCCTGCTGCTCGGCTGTGGTCGTCACTCAGCTCTGCTGCTCGGCTGTGGACATCGTTCGGCGCCTCCGCTCGGCTGTGGACGTCGCCTTGGACCCTTTGGCCTTGCCGTCGGGTCCTTTGCTCCTCCACATGTCTCGCTCCTGCTTCTCACTCCCCCCACGTGCCTCGCCTTGATCCTCGTTCCCCCCACGTGCCTCGCCTTGATCCTCGTTCCCCCCACTTGCCTCGCCTTGGTCCTCGCTTCCCCCCACTCGCCTTGCTTTTGCTTCTCGCTCCCCCCCCCAAGTGCCTCGCCCTGCTTCTCGCTCCCCCCACCGGCCTCTCTACGTTCCTAGCTCCTCCCCAGGACCCATCGCTGGACCGGACTTTTGGGGAGGGCTAGGGTTTGGCGCGTCGGGAGCCGCGCCTTTGAGAGGGGAGATGTTACGGGTAGCAGGGCTGAGGTTGGACCGCTAGGGGACTCTCAGTAGGGGTTGTCATGTTGTCTGTTTTTGTTTACCTCGGCCATGTGTTAGTTAAGCCCTGCCCTGTCCTATTGTATCTTAATTAATGTTTCACCTGCACCTAATGTTCCAATGATTACGTTTCCTATTTATAGTCCTGTCCTTGTCTTCTTTAGTTGCTAGTCCTCGTTTGTGTGTTGGCCGATGAGTGTCGCGGTTTTCTGTTTGATGTTTTTGTCTCGTGCTTTATGTTTAATAAAACCCCATTTTCACGTTAAGCTTCGTGTTGGGTCTGTTATATCCAGCCGGACACCACAGGCCGTAACAATCAGTATACAAAATGCTCTGTTTTGCTTTGAATACTATTTTATGTCCAGTTTATAAACATGTACAAGCATACAGTTCATTCTCACCTTCAGTATCTGTCCTCCATCAGGGTAGCGTCTGAGAATCTCCTTCAAATAGTCGATAAATGGTGGCGCTGTGGCTCCAAATGCATTTCTTCATAGAAGAACGTTAAAATTAGTTTTGTTTGTTTTTAAAAAAAAATAAGATTATGCATTGTAAATAGATTATAAAGGATTATGAAGCAAAATGAATGGTAATTGAGGGTTTCTGGAAGATTATGGAGGAATAACAGAAGTAGTTTGTGACGTGATTATGAAGGAAAGCTGGAGAACTATAAGAAGTGAAGCGGGGGCATGAAGCCTTTATTATCGCCACACATACATTACAGCATAGTGGAATTCTTTTCTTCGCATATCCCAGCTGAGGAAGTTGGGGTCAGAGCGCAGGGGCAGCTATGATACAGCGCCCCTGGAGCAGAGAGGGTTAAGGGCCTTGCTCAATTGCCCAACAGTGGAGCTTGGTGGTGCTGGGGCTTGAACCCCCGATCCTCCGATCAACGACCCAGAGCCTTAACCACTTGAGCCACCACTGCCCCATTAAATGATTGTGAAGGGATTATAAAGGATTATAATTAATTATGTATGTGGAATATGGTTGTTGTTATTGTTATTATTATAATAAATTAATTTTTTAAAGATTACACGAATACAATGTAAGAAGAATTCCAAAGTAAGGATTGTGTAGTCATCATGAGAAATTACAAAACAATTCTGTAGTTAGTAACTTTCAAGAAATGTGAATTGTACAAAAGTAATGATTTTTATGGAAAATTTCGAAGGAATAAAAAGTAGGTTGATGAAGTCAATATGAGGGACTCTATAGTCCCTCTGGGAGTTTTGTGTGATTGTGTGAATTTATTTTTTATAATTTTTATTTTTTTGGAAAACTACTTGAGTTGGTGAACTCACAATCACAGAATTTTTCTTCTAAACTCCTTGCAGTGAAGAAATATGTATTTAATTACTTTCTATAAGAGCTTTACTCATGTTCCACACACATGAATGAAATCATCATGTTTCCGCAGTAATTTTTGAAAAATTTTATGGTCCTCCAAATATCATAGAATTTGCTTGATTTTGCGTTAATTAATATGATCATGAAATCCTAGAGGAACTGATCCTAAGAGGAGAAAAGGGTAACCGCCTTTTCTCTTCTAGGATCAGTTCCTCTAGGATTTCAAAATTTTTAAAAGGGGGTTGTAAAAAAAAAAATACAAAGTGATATGAAGTATAAGTTTAGATTTACGAAGTAATTATAAAAAATGAAAAAAGGGAATAAAAAAAAAATAATAATCCCATGAATTGCCTGAATAGATGCTGCCATCTTAAGGGCTGTTCTGTTACTTCACAAGCACATTAGTGAGATTTAGCATTATCAAAGTGGGTTCTGGAAAGCTAAGACAATTTTCTAACTTAGCAGTGAAAGCAAACTCTCTGTCTATTTGTCTATTTTTTGTTACAGTTAGTGATTTAAGATATTTCCCAGATATGACTGAGGAAAAAAACTAAAAAACACTAGGAAACACTAATGTACACTGTACCACAAGGGGGCGCCACAGTACAACCATAAACACGCTAAATAACAATGACCGGTATCCTGGCATATTCATGCAACTTATACAATTCAAATTGCAAAAAGTATTGTCTAAAATATGGTAATAACAATAGTTTTTGGAAAGTATGGAGATATATAATATGGTGTCAATATAGATATAGAGTTATTAAATGAAATATTTTTCCTTGCAAAATGTTTTCATTATTCCTGAAATGTAAGAAATGTCTGATTCTCTAAGGAAAATATGTGTGCAATTCCACAACCTTATCATTGCATGGTGAAGTAGTTTGGAAGTGATTCTTATCATTATACCTAAAAGCAGTTTGTAGACGCACATTTCTTTCCTACTTTTTTTTTTTTTTACGAGTTTTTGAAGGTTTAAGTGTGTTTGTGCTCTAAAATGCAACATGTTTGGTGGAAAATTGCAGATATTAGATCCTCTGTCCATAAGATGAACTGCATTACCTATGTATTTATTAATAAGCGTTCTCCTTCAGTACTCTCCAGGGCTTATAATGATTCTTTTTCCCAGAATCATAAATTGTAATCAGTCTTTAATGTCAGGTATGCTCACACATACAAGGAAATGTGACTTGATTTAAACAGTAACTTTACGGAAAAGGGGTGGAGCTAATGCAGCTTTCAATCTGCATTTTTCTGGGCTGGGAAAATGTAAGCCGAAGAATAACATGAGGAAATTAAATAGATACACTGCATAACAGGAATGCAAATGTGCAATGAGTGTAATATGATTCAACAACAGTACTGTCAGGAATCTGAGAACTGTGGTATGCTCTTCCAGGTTGTCGTATAATTCTTTACATTGCCACATTATTCTTTTTTGTTTGGTTCATGCCTTGTCTTTACCCCTGCCCTGTGACTGGTTGTCTCCTTAATTTGTCTCAATTAACTCACAGCCATTTAACGCACAGCTCTTTTATTAGAGTGTATATTAAACCCTTGTACTTGCCTGTCCATGTGTGAAATATTGTCCAGTGTTTACCCACCAGCCTTTTTGTTTTTGTAGTTACTTTCCTGGTTTTTCATGGATCCTGATTTTGATCCTGATCTCTTGCCTGTCTGATTTGGATTTGCCTGCCTGCTCCTTTAAAAAACACTTAACTGCATCTGCACCTGCCTTTACATGACCACTATAGCATGAAATATGCAATGCAAAAAAAAGTGCCCAGACCTGTTTTTCCACGTCATCTCAAATTACTCACTTTTTTATTTTCTGCCTCTTGGTTGGTGGTAAAGTCATCATTGCAGCTTTATCTTCTCCTGTGAACACAAAATACACATAACACATAATCATGAGCACAATATCACTGTGTATTGTCACAGTTGATGCTGTGCAAAAAAAAAAATCAATACAGAATTCTTTTAAATTCTGTTTAAATAAACTTTATCTTTATACATGAACATATGATGTAAACCATCTGATGCTGTTACAGGAAAATGATCAGTGATGGAAAGGGGTGGTGAAGCGGAGTTACAGTTGCCACTCTGAGGTTGTGAACTGTTGTGAATGACTGAAACAAGTGACTTCCTGTTCTCATTTTCATTTACAGCAGCCTGTCTTTTTCTCTTCCTCTTATAGCCTCGTAGCGACCTTTTAAAGAAACTTAACAACAAAACTAATTTTAATGTTCTCCGTTTATACTTCAACAGAGCTGAATTCTGATTTATTTATTTTTCATAAAAACAGCGTGTAGTCTGCCTCTTTGGATTGTTATGTTACTGTTTCTTCTTATATTACGTTTACATCAGAAATAAACAAAAAGGCAAATGTAAAGGAACAATAAGCAATGGTGAATAAATGCATTAATTAATTGCAGTCTTACCTCCTGACGGTCATGATGGTGGTAATGAAGTAAGAGGATGTCAGGTCTGCTGTGCTGGGATGAGAAATGTCTCTCTCTGAGCTCCACTCGGCTTTTATACAGACGCAGAGTTTCGCTTTCCCGAGAACAGAACTTCCGTGAAAACGAAACCAAACGCGTTACTGAATCATATATCAAATGGACTGAACCGACTCCGTTGAGGTGTTTGGAGGCAGACTGCCGAATCATGCGGGTTTAATAAGTTCTCAATCTCTATCCCCAGATAATGATCCCGTGTTCACTTTCATTTCACTCTTACCTCAAACGGAATCATGTCCAACCTCCTCAAAGTCATAACAGATCTGTGTACAACAATAATCTTATCTATTTTAATGACTTATTTCTCAAATGACCTAAAATCTACACTTTTACCCGATTTACAACTAATACACCTGCAAATTAGGGCACTGCATTCGACGTCATGCCCACGCACCGCTGGATGAACGGCTGATGCATTTAACACACAAAATTAAAAACAGTTACCACAAAGTCATTAACCGATTAATTGGATTCTAGTAGATTTCCTGGAGACGTGTGTCGCGATTTTTAAGCGTATGAGAGTGACCTTTTCAGTCTTGAGTTTGGTTTCTGTTGGTAATATAAAATGGACACTGTTGTCAATGGTAAGTTAACATATTTGTCCAGTTGTGTAAACACACATTAAACCACAAAAAAAAACGTTTCATGCTCACATGACATGGTAGTTAGACTTCCTGCTTTTTTTTCCTAATGTATGCTACACTGTAAAAAAAATGTCCGTAGTTTTAACGGTGAAATACTGTAAAGTAGCAACGGTAAAACACTGTAAATGGTAAAACATGAACTTACTGTGTAATTAACAGTTAAATACTATTAATGTAAATACAACAAAATGTGATACTTTTGCAGTATTGCTTTTTAAAAACGTTTTTAACCTTTTTAATAACAAAACATTATTTTAGTATAAAACCCCTAAAACAACGTTAAATTGTTAAGTAAAGTACACATTTACATTTACATTTACATTTCTGGCATTTGGCAGATGCTCTTATCCAGAGCGACGTACAAAAGTGCTTTAGTTCTCAGTCACTGAATACATTAACACTGGTTCAATAGGACACAAACTTGGGATACCATTAGCCTAACACAGTTGTTTTTTTGTTTTGTTTTTTTACACAAAGTTAAGTAAAGTACACAAAAAACACTTAATAGTAAATCACTGTTTACTACAAATGCATGCTGTCCGAACTTTTTTACCCTTCTGTTTTTTTGTCTGTTTTTTATTTTTTTATTTACAATAAATCACAATGATGTGGTCAGCGAGAATCTAGCCATGGGGGTCACAGTCCAGTGACTTCTGTGCCGGTCCCAAGCCCGGATAAATAGAGAGGGTTGCGTCAGGAAGGGCATCCGGCGTAAAACATTGCCAAATTTAACCATGCGAATCGTCAGTACGAATTTCATACCGGATCGGTCGAGGCCCGGGTTAACAATGACCGCCATCGGCGCCGTTGACCTACAGGGCGCCGGTGGAAATTGGGCTACTGTTGGTCGAAGAAGTAGAGGAGGGAGGAGAGTGCACAGACAGAGAGAGAAGAGGAAAGGTAAGAGTGTAGGACTGAGAATAGGAACTCTGAATGTTGGTACTATGACAGGGAAAGGTAGAGAGCTGGCTGATATGATGGAGAGAAGGAAGGTGGATATACTGTGTGTACAGGAGACCAGGTGGAAGGGTAGCAAGGCTCGTAGTATAGGAGCAGGATTCAAGCTGTTTTATTATGGTGTGGATAGTAAGAGAAATGGGGTAGGTGTGGTCCTGAAGGAGGAGTTTGTGAGGAATGTTCTGAAGGTGAAGAGAATGTCAGACAGGGTGATGAGTCTGAAGTTAGAGATTGAAGGGGTGATGTTGAATGTTGTTAGTGGTTATGCCCCACAGGTAGGTTGTGAGTTAGAGGAGAAAGAGAGATTCTGGAGTGAATTAGATGAGGTGATGGAGAGTATTCCCACGGGTGAGAGAGTGGTGATAGGAGCGGATTTTAATGGACATGTTGGTGAGGGGAACAGGTGATGAGGAGGTGATGGGCAAGTTTGGAGTTAAGGAAAGGAACCTTGAAGGACAGATGGTAGTGGACTTTGCTAAGAGGATGGACATGGGTGTGGTTAACACTTATTTTCAGAAGAGGGAGGAGCATAGAGTGACTTACAAGAGTGGAGGTAGGAGAACACAGGTAGACTACATCCTATGTAGAAGAGGCAATCTGAAAGAGATTAGTGACTGTAAAGTGGTAGTGGGAGAGAGTGTAGCCAGACAGCATAGGATGGTGGTGTGTAGGATGACTTTGATGGTCTGTAAGACGAAGAGGTCAAAGATAGAGAGAGAGAAGAAAACCAAGTGGTGGAAGCTGAAAAAGGAGGAATGTTGTGAGGAATTTAGAAAGAAGTTGAGGCAGGCTCTGGGTGGTCAGGTAGTGCTGCCAGATGACTGGGAAACTACAGCAGAAGTGATCAGGGAGACAGGAAGAAAGGTGCTGGGTGTGTCATCTGGAAGGAGGAAAGAAGATAAGGAGACTTGGTGGTGGAATGAGGAAGTTCAGGATAGTATCCAGAGGAAGAGGTTAGCCAAGAAGAAGTGGGACATGGACAGGACTGAAGAGAATAGACAGGAATACAAGGAGATACAGCGCAGAGTGAAGAGGGAGGTGTCTAAGGCCAAGCAGAAGGCATATGACGAGTTGTACACTAGGTTAGACGCTAGAGAAGGAGAGAAGGACTTGTACAGGTTAGCTAGGCAGAGGGATCGAGATGGGAAGGATGTGCAGCAAGTTAGAGTTATTAAGGATAGAGATGGAAGGGTGCTCACAAGTGAGGAGAGTGTACAGAGGAGATGGAAGGAGTACTTTGAGGAGCTGATGAATGAGGAAAATGAGAGGGAAAAAAGAGTAGAAGGGGTGAACTCTGTGGAACAGAAAGTAGATAAGATTAGAAAGGATGAAGTCAGGAAGGCTTTGAAGAGGATGAAAAGTGGGAAGGCAGTTGGTCCTGACGACATCCCGGTGGAGGTCTGGAAGTGTCTGGGAGAGGCAGCTGTGGAATTTTTAACTAGTTTGTTCACCAGGGTTTTAGAGAGTGAGAGGATGCCTGAGGAATGGAGAAGAAGTGTGTTAGTGCCGATCTTTAAGAATAAGGGTGACGTGCAGAGTTGCAGTAACTATAGAGGGATAAAGTTGATGAGCCATACAATGAAGCTATGGGAAAGAGTAGTGGAAGCTAGGTTAAGGAAGGTAGTGGAAATTTGTGAGCAGCAGTATGGCTTCATGCCCAGAAAGAGCACTACAGATGCAATTTTTGCCCTGAGAATTTTGATGGAGAAGTATAGGGATGGTCAGAGGGAGTTGCACTGTGTGTTTGTAGACTTGGAGAAAGCGTATGACAGGGTGCCAAGAGAAGAGCTGTGGTACTGTATGAGGAAGTCAGGAGTAGCAGAGAAGTATGTCAGAGTGCTGCAGGACATGTATGAGAAGAGCAGGACAGTGGTGAAGTGTGCTGTAGGTCAGACAGAGGAGTTCAAAGTGGAGGTGGGACTGCATCAGGGATCGGCTCTAAGCCCCTTCCTGTTTGCTATAGTGATGGACCAGTTGTCAGAGGAGGTCAGACAGGAGTCTCCTTGCACAATGATGTTTGCAGATGACATTGTGATCTGTAGTGAGAGCAGGGAGCAGGTGGAGGAAAACCTGGAGAGGTGGAGGTTTGCGCTGGAGAGAAGAGGAATGAAAGTCAGTCGTAGTAAGACTGAGTACATGTGTGTGAATGAAAGGGAGGGAAGTGGAACAGTAAGGTTACAGGGTGAAGAGGTGAAGAAGGTACAGGAGTTTAAGTACTTGGGGTCAACAGTCCAGAGTAATGGAGAGTGTGGGAAAGAGGTAAAGAAGCGAGTGCAGGCAGGTTGGAATGGGTGGAGAAAGGTGTCGGGAGTTCTGTGTGATAGGAAAATATCAGCGAGAATCAAGGGGAAGGTGTACAGGACAGTGGTGAGACCGGCCATGCTGTATGGTTTAGAGACAGTGTCACTGAGGAAGAGACAGGAGGCAGAGCTAGAGGTAGCAAAGCTGAAGATGTTGAGGTTCTCTTTGGGAGTGACAAGATTGGACAGGATTAGGAACGAGTACATCAGAGGGACAGCTCATGTTGGACGTTTGGGGGACAAAGTTAGGGAGGCCAGGTTAAGATGGTTTGGACATGTTCAGAGGAGGGAGAGTGAGTATATTGGTAGGAGAATGTTGGACATGGAGCTGCCAGGCAGGAGGCAAAGAGGAAGGCCGAAGAGGAGGTATATGGATGGAATTAATGAGGATATGAAGCTAGTGGGTGCAAGTGTTGAGGATGCAGAAGATAGGGATAGGTGGAGAGAGAAGATTCGCTGTGGCGACCCCTGAAGGGAAAAGCCGAAAGAAGAAGAAGATGTGGTCAGCGAGAATATATGTGTACCTCTATTTTAGGCCTGCCCTGGTCTCTCCCATAAATTACATTACATGATCATTTAGATTTTTAATGACTCCTTTAGATTCAGAGAGGACTTAACTTGAAGTGTGTTCATGATCTCTCTCTCTCTCCCTCTCCCTCTCTCTTTCTCTCTTTCTCTCTCTCCCTCTCTCTATCTCCCTCTCTCTCTCTTTCTCTCTCTCTCTCTCTCTCTCTCTATATATATATATATATATATATATATATATATATACAGTGGGGCAAAAAAGTATTTAGTCAGCCACCAATTGTGCAAGTTCTCCCACTTAAAAAGATGAGAGAGGCCTGTAATTTTCATCATAGGTACACTTCAACTATGAGAGACAGAATGAGGGAAAAAAAATTCAGAAAATAAAATTGTCTGATTTTTAAAGAATTTATTTGCAAATTATGGTGGAAAATAAGTATTTTGTTACGGGTAGCAGGGCTGAGGGTGAACCACTAGGGGGCTCTCAGTAGGGGTTGTCATGTCTTGTCTGTTTATGTTTATGTTTTGGCCATGTGTGTGTTTAAGCCCCGCCCTAGCCTAATGTGTGTTCCTGCCCCTGCGCACCTGTTCCCAATGTTTCCATGATTATGTTTTCCATTTATAGTCCTGTCTTTGTCTGTTTTAGTTGCTAGTCCTCGTTTGTATGTAGGCCGATCTGGTGTCACGGTTTCTGTTTTCTGTTATGTTCATGTCTCGTGTTTCATGTTAATAAACCCCGTTTTGTTCACGGAAGCTTCGCGTTGGGTCTGTTATATCCAGCCGGACACTACCGGCCGTAACATATTTGGTCACCTACAAAAAAGCAAAATTTCTGGCTCTCACAGACCTGTAACTTCTTCCTTAAGAGGCTTCTCTGTCCTGCACTCGTTACCTGTATTAATGGCACCTGTTTGAACTCATTATCAGTATAAAAGACACCTGTCCACAACCTCAAACAGTCAGACTCCAAACTCCACTATGGCCAAGACCAAAGAGCTGTCAAAGGACACCAGAAACAAAATTGTAGACCTGCACCAGGCTGGGAAGACTGAATCTGCAATAGGTAAGCAGCTTGGTGTGAAGAAATCAACTGTGGGAGCAATTATTAGAAAATGGAAGACATACAAGACCACTGATAATCTCCCTCCATCTGGGGCTCCACGCAAGATCTCACCCCGTGGGGTCAAAATGATCACAAGAACGGTGAGCAAAAATCCCAGAACCACATGGGGGGACGTAGTGAATGACCTGCAGAGAGCTGGGACCAAAGTAACAAAGGCTACCATCAGTAACACACTATGCCGCCAGGGACTCAAATCCTGCAGTGCCAGACGTGTCCCCCTGCTTAAGCCAGTACATGTCTGGGCCCGTCTGAAGTTTGCTAGAGAGCATTTGGATGATCCAGAAGAGGATTGGGAGAATGTCTTATGGTCAGATGAAACCAAAATAGAACTTTTTGGTAAAAACTCAACTTGTCGTGTTTGGAGGAGAAAGAATGCTGAGTTGCATCCAAAGAACACCATACCTACTGTGAAGCATGGGGGTGGAAACATCATGCTTTGGGGCTGTTTTTCTGCAAAGGGACCAGGACGACTGATCCGTGTAAAGGAAAGAATGAATGGGGCCATGTATCATGAGATTTTGAGTAAAAACCTCCTTCCATCAGCAAGGGCATTGAAGATGAAACGTGGCTGGGTCTTTCAGCATGACAATGATCCCAAACACACCACCCGGGCAACAAAGGAGTGGCTTCGTAAGAAGCATTTCAAGGTCCTGGAGTGGCCTAGCCAGTCTCCAGATCTCAACCCCATAGAAAATCTTTGGAGGGAGTTGAAAATCCGTGTTGCCCAGCGACAGCCCCAAAACATCACTGCTCTAGAGGAGATCTGCATGGAGGAATGGGAACAAACTACCAGCAACAGTATGTAAAAACCTTGTGGCGACTTACAGAAAACGTTTGACCTCTGTCATTGCCAACAAAGGGTATATAACAAAGTATTGAGAAGAACTTTTGTTATTGACCAAATACTTATTTTCCACCATAACTTGCAAATAAATTCTTTAAAAATCAGACAATGTGATTTTCTGGATTTTTTTTTTTCTCATTCTGTCTCTCATAGTTGAGGTGTACCTATGATGAAAATTACAGGCCTCTCTCATCTTTTTAAGTGGGAGAACTTGCACAATTGGTGGCTGACTAAATACTTTTTTGCCCCACTGTATATATATATATATATATATATATATATATATATATATATATATATATATATATATAGGAAATCAATGGACCAAATTTGAGTATCAGACCTGGATAGTGTCGCATGTAATGATGTGTATATATATACATAGGCCTAACAGTTTATGTTGAAAAATATTTTTGGTTTTTGCTTGGAAGCGCAGTCTTAATTTTTTTCGGCTTTTCAGTTGTCCAATATGTGCCATTATGTTGCATAATATAAAGAAACCATATTTGTAAGAAGCATTTTGTGTTTTAAAGTTATTGCCTTTTGGCTTGTCCAATCAGCGCTTAAGACGTTGCATCACATGCGCCGGCGCCTTGGCGCCTTTTTCCCTTTCAATTGGCGGTTTTTCTCTGGAACAGCAAACAACAGTTCAACCTTGGCAAGCTGCTGAAATTATTATTTTTTATAAGTCTTTCTAGTGAGCACAAATGAACTCATTCTTTAAAGTTAAAGTCCAATAATTGTTTTAGTTATTTGAATACAGCTTTTGTGATGTAAAGCGTTTATTTAATTTTCATATCTTTAACGCACTGTAACTCACATAACGCGGACCTGTTGGCTTCATGTTTGAACGATATCTCGCATTGGTTATTAGTTTAGTTCACTATGAATAAGTTTTAAACATGCATTAAAATGTACACTTGCTGCTTTTGTTGTTTAACAGTGCAAAGTCTGAGGGAGTATGTTCTGCACTGCAGACTGCATCGCAACGAATCTCGCGCCATTTTCAAATGTGTCTCAGTTGATTGCAAACAGTCGTTTTCCAACTACGTAACATTTAAGAGTCATTCTTATCGGCGCCATAGCAACTGTACCACTGCTGTGACTGCACATGCAGTGGCTGATAAGGCCTTGACATGTAGTATTTCACTATGTAGTCATCAGTGCCAGGATGTGCACAGTCTTGTTGCTCACTTAAAGAACCATATAAAGGAAGGTCATGCAGTTTACTGTCCAGTGAGAGGGTGCAAAAGTGCTTTTCAAATCAAGTCCTCTTTTACCTCTTATATGTCTAGGAAGCACAGGAACTGTTCAGTTAACAGCATTAGTGATTCACATCGGCCTACTGCATCAGAGATACCAGCTGTTTCAACTGAGCAATGTCCTGCTGACCTGGATTCAAATACAGGTGAGTCAGAAGTAAGTGAAATGTGCTCGATTCAAAATTTTGACAATTTGTATTTGAGAAATGTTAGCCTGTTTTATCTGAAATTACAGGGACAGTTTCTTCTCCCAGCTTCTACAATACAAAATATTGTAGATGAGATCCAAAATATCCATGAATTGGGACAGACATATACTTTTAGTAAGCTACATTCACTTTTGCAGAATTTGTCATTACTCAATGAGACAATTTCTCAAATCTTTGCTGCTGTGAAAGAATCAGACTTGTTTTCTGTGTGTCATAAAGGACCTATGCGAACAGAGTATTCAAGAAGTCAGACCTTTAAAAAAGTATTCAAATATGTTGAGCCAAAAAGAATATTTTTAGGTAGAGATGAAAATCGGACAGAGCAGTTTGCATACTATGTACCTGTGAAAGACACATTGAAGTGTCTGTTAAATTCAGATTTTGGGAGGAATTGCATTTCCATGCACTTGCCTGAAAAAAACTCTACTGATATACTTTCTGATTGCACAGATGGCCAAATACTGAAGTGCAGGGATTTCTCTCAAGACAGTCCAAGCCTCCAGCTACTGCTCTATCAGGATGCTTTTGAGGTGGTTAACCCTTTAGCGTCTGCACGAAAAAAACACAAAATTTTGTCTGTATACCTCTCTCTTGATAATTTGCCAGCTCATCGAGTTTTTCCTTGCCACAGTCGCCTGAGTCACCTCAGGCTTGCTCACTAAAGAAAATTTTGTCTAACATCTAGGACTGTTTGTTTGTATGTTTATTGTTTCCTATGTTCTGTAAAGCTGCTTTGAGACAATGCTCTTTGTTAAAAGCGCTATACAAATAAAATTGAATTGAATTGAATTGAATTCATCTCAGGTCAAACACAGAACATATGCAGCTGGTTATGTTTTGCAGATAGAAAGACTTTAAAGACTTTGGCCATGAAAGTGTTTTCTCTGAGCTACTAGCAGACCTGAAAGACCTTGAGGAAAATGGAATTACTTTGTCAGATCAGTCTGTTATAAAAGGCACTCTTTACTGCATTGCTGGAGACAATTTAGGATCCCACTGTATTGGTGGATTCACTGAAAATTTTAGTCAGTCCAGCTATTTTTGCAGGTACTGTCTAATTACTAAAGAAGAATTCCAGATCGTTGACCCAAATTTATGTGGTCCACTACACACTGTTGAGGGCTACAGTGCTGTTGTTTACCAATTACAGACCGAAAATGAAACAGTTCAAGGCATAAAGTTCGATTCAGTTTTCAATTCTTTGAAGAACTTTAAAGTGTGCTAGCCTGGCTTGCCACCTTGCCTAGGTCACAACATTTGCCTAGGTCACAACAAGGCGTGTTGTCTTATGATGTTGCTCTTTACATCAAGTACTTTTTTAAGAAGAAGTGGTTCACTTACCCAATTCTCAATCGTTGAATCAGGCAGTTCAAATATAATGGCTCTGATGTGTTCACAAAACCTTGAGGTCAATTCTCATGGACCTAAGCTGGCAGGTCAGGCCATTCAAAATTGGAATTTTTTACGCCTTCTACCTGTTATACTTGGTGATAGAGTGTCGGATCCTACAGATGAGGTTTGGCAATTAACTCTACAGCTAAAGGACATTGTTGAACTGATTTGTGCTCAGAAAATTTCAGTGTCACAGGTAGCTTATTTGGATGTTCTTATCCAAGAGTACTTGGAGTCTAGAAAATCAGCCTTTTCAGAAGTAAATCTAAAACCAAAACATCATTACATGCGACACTATCCAGGTCTGATACTCAAATTTGGTCCACTGATTAGATTATGGACAATGAGATATGAAAGTAAGCATAGTTACTTTAAAAGATGTACCAGATATTTGAAGAATTTAAAAAATTTGTGTCACACCCTTTCTGAAAGGCATCAGTTGTTTCAGGCCTATTTGACAGCTGGGTCTTGTCCCCCATTCTTGCAACTGAAAGACAGTTCTCCATTTTATTCTGAGCTTTACAGTGAAACTGTCAAAGATGCAGTCAGTCAGTTCAGCTTCAGTGAAACAGAAACGAGTGTTTCTGTGGAAATACAGTATAAAGGAACTGTATACAAAAAGGGCCAACTGTTTGTCATTAGAAATGAGGAGACAGTGTAGTTTGGTGAACTTTTGCTCATGTTTATCACAGAGGATCGTGTTGATTTGCTGACCAGGGTGTTTATAGCAGATTTTCTTCATGAGTATCATTTGTACTCTCTAAGAAACACCAGCGAAAGGGTTCAGTGTCTGAACATTGACAGCTTGCCTGACTATTACCCATTGACATCTTACATGTTGCAAGGATGTAGGGTAGTTCCACTGAAACACAGCATAGTGTCTGATTAGGTCAGTACAAGTCTTGCATTGTTATAACATTAGATTGTATTGATAATCGATGCTAAAAATAAAATAATACAAACCAAACTGATATTTTTTGCATCATAATATTTCACTGCTTGTTTGCACAGCTGAATACACCCCACATTTTGAAGGTATAGTTGACCAAAAAATGAAATTTCTGTCATCATTTATACAACATCAAGCTTTTGCAAACCTGTGAGTTTCTTTCTATTGAACATAAAAGAAGATATTTTGAAAAATGTGTATAATCAAATGTACTAAGAACAAATACTTTGAAAATCACTGGTCACCAGTAACTGGTTATATTATTGTTTTTTTCTTTCTTTTTTTTTTTTGGAAAATACCTTTTATGTTCAAAATAAGAGAGGAACTCATACAGGTTTGTAACAGTTTGATGGTGTGTAAATGATAACAGAAATTTCATTTTTGGCCAACTATATCTTAAATAAATATTAGAGACACCAAATTGATTATTTTTCTCTGTTTTAGTCATGAATGAATCAGAGCAAAGCAATGTAACCAGTGCAATTGCTGAATTACTCAAAGATATTTCATCCTCAGTGCTGCAATCAGTTGTGGAGACACTGAACTCACTTGGAGTAACATCACCTGAAGATTTTCAATATGTTCAGGAAGCAGATCTCTTGCCAGAAAACATGTATCTGCCTGGAGCCAGATCAGTAAGTACATTTCATCTTATGATTTCATAATGTATAAAAATGTAAGTGTTCTTAAAACCTGGTTTCATGAATGATCAAATAATTGTCTTTTTTTTTTACCTTTGTCTTTTTAGAACAAAGTGCTGATAGCTTGTCAAGTTCTAGAGAGAGCAGCAGTGGCACTCGTTCATCTTCATGTTCATCATCCCCATCATGTGGCAAGGCTTCCACAGTTGCTTTAGACTGGGCTGACAATTTTAAAATACTATGGCAGAAGTTTACAGAAGCATTGACTCAATGTTTAGAAAGGAAGAAAAGACCAAGCCCAAGATTGCAATGAGATATGGTAAGAATTGTCGTGTCTGAAATTATGAAGGTATGTGACTGTCCCAGTAAACAAAGCTCTACAGCCATTGCCAAAAAGATGGTGGCCAAATACCCTGCATCCTTGCAGGATCTTATCGAAGGTGATATAGTTGGATCAGGGTATCACTCGCTGGTCAAGCAGATGCAGAATCGCATAGAAAATGTGAAGAGACCCAATGTACCGAAAATCAGAAAACGCAGCAGAACAGAAGACTCTGACACAGAGGAGATTCCTGCTGAAAGAAAGGCAGCGGTTTAAGACACGTATGGCTGTGTGAAATTAATGCCGCTCAATGAGACTAAAGAGAGCCAGCTGGATAAACAAGAAAGGATGACGATCAAGTCTAAAACAACAAATGCTGACCCAGAAGAAGTTAGCAACCTTCTGAAAGCAACATATTTCTCTCAACGCAAAGACATAAACAACGGAGCAAGCATACAAAAGCTTTGTGAGAACTGGCCTTTTCTATTTCAAGAGATTGGTATGTGCGTACACTTCAAGCAGCTAACTGGAATTGATCTGAAGGAGATGTTCCTTAAAAGCTTGGATAAAAAGGGACAGCGGCTCCTGAACTTTCTTGAAACAGTTGGAGCAGAAAAGAAGACAAAAGTACTGCAAACTGCTGCAAACCTAGATGTTATGAGGTGTCAAACTGAGAGATGCAGTGAAGATTTGAAAGATGTGGTGCTGCTTCTGCTTGCCTACTTTGATGAAAAGGAAGAGGTGATGTTTCATTATGTGGAAGACTCTTGCCTTGTTGAAGATGTGGAGGTAGACAAGTTACCAGCGACACCCTGCATCTTTGTATGTGGTAAGTTTGAATGAATAAAATTTAGTGTCATATTTTAAAATTTAAAGAATTGTTCACCCAAATTTGAAAATTCTGTCATTTACTCAAACTTAATTTATTCAACCTGTGTAAATTTCTTTGTCCTGCTGAACACAAAGGTATTTTGAAGAATGTTGGTAACCAAACAGCTGTGGGGAAACATTGACTTTCATAGTAATCTGTATGGTTACAAACATTCTTCAAAATATCTTCCTTTGTGTTCAGCAAAACAAAGAAATTTATACAGCTTTGGAACTACTTGAGGTTGAATAAATGATGACAGAATTGATGATAGAAACTATTCTTTAGTTACTAACTTAATGAGATAGTTCACACAAAAATGAAAATTCTGTCATGAATTACTCACCCTCATGTCATTCCAAATCTGTAAGACCTTTATTCATATTCGGAACACAACTTAAGACATTTCAGAAGAAATCCAAGAGCTTTCTGACCCTCCATTGACAGCAAGGGTCCTACAGGTCCAGAAATGTAGTATGAACATCAACAAAATACTCTGTGACATCAGTGGTTCAACCGTGATTTTACAAAGCTACGAGAATACATTTTGTGTGCAAAGAAAACAAAAATATCAACTTTATTCAACAATTCTGGTCCTCCGTGTCACCCTAGCATAATTTTGGAGAGCACCACAATGCGTGCGTGTGTTCTCCTCTGCAAGTAAACAAGGCACGAGCAAGACACCAGCAGCACCACACACATGCGTTGTGATACTCTCTCGACAGTGCTAGGGTGATGCGGAGGAGAAGAATTGTTAAATAAAGTCATTATTTTTGTGTTCTTTGTGTGCAAAAAGTATTCTCTTCGTTTCGTAAAATTACGGTTAAACCACTGATATCACGTGGACTGTTTTACCTATGTCCTTACTATGTTTCTCTGCCTTGACCGTGGTAGTACCCTTCCTGTCTATGGAGGGTCAGAGAGCTCTCAGATTTCATCATAATTATCTTCATTTGTGTTCCGAAGATGAACAACGGTCTTACGGGATTGGAACGACATGAGGGTGAGTAATTAATGACAATTTCCATTTTTGGGTGAACTATCTCTTTAATTAAGTTATTTAAAACCTGTGCCAAGTTGTTGGGTGGACCGGTGGGTCTGCTGTGGTGACCCCGAAAGCAACTGTTACAGTTCACTCACAGTTACATTGACAGAATGGCTTGTTGTGAAAGACCAAAGGCATTTAATTGTTTTTGTCTGTAGGCTCTTCCTGCTACACATCAAAACTATTTATGCTGAGCATCGACCAAAAGATTACAACTCAGCACATTTCTACATTCATCGCAGCAATGTGCATGATGTTTGGCAGTTACTATTGTTTTAACATCCATTATCCTTTGGAACTGGGTTCTACTCTGGAGTAGAATGCAAAGATAGGCATTAAACTATTTCTTTTACACAAAATTGTAAAAAAAAAATTGTATTCTTTTACAAAATTGTATTCTTTTACACAGAATTGCACTTTACAGTAAGGTCTCATTTGATAACATTAGGTAATGTATTCACTAAAATGAAATAACAATAGGAATTACATTTGTAACAGTTTAATCCTTGTTTTTGTTAGAAAAATACAGTCGTTCATTGTTTATTCATATTAGATCACTAACGTTGAAAGATTAATAAATTCTGTAGAAGTACTGTTCAATCTTAGTTCATGTTAGTAAAGGGTTAGTTCACCCAAAAATTCTGTCATTAAAGGATTATTCATTCATTGTCTACCGCTTATCCGAACTACACTCAGGTCACGGGGAGCCTGTGCTCACAGGCGTCATTGGGCATCAAGGCAGGATACACCCTGGACGGAGTGCTAACCCATCACAGGGCACACACACACTCTCATTCACTCACACAATCCAGAGATGCCAATCAACCTACCATGCATGTCTTTGGATTGGGGGAGGAAACCGGAGTACCCGGAGGAAACCCCCAAGGCACGGGGAGAACATGCAAACTCCACACACACGGTGGAGGCAGGAATCGAACCCCCAACCCTGGAGGTGTGAGGCAAACGTGCGTGCCCCCTTCATTAAAGGATTAGTTCACCTAAAATAAAGGGTATAAATAAAAATTTACTTTTAATTTACTCATCCCCATGTCATCTAAAGTGTTCATGTCTTTATTTCTTCAGCCACAAAGACATTAAGGTAAAACATTCCAGGATTTATCTCCATATAGTGGACTTCAATGGGGACCAGCGGGTTGAAGGTCCAAATAACAGTTTCAATGCAGCTTCAAAGGGCTCTACATTATCTAGCGAAACGATTGGTCGTTTTCTAAAAAAAATATTAAACTGATATACTACAAATACTTGTTTTGCATTATAAGATTACACATTACATAATCATGTTGGAAAGGTCATGCACGGTTATTTCTTCGTCTGTGTACTCCGGTTCAAAACGGTAGGATTAGGTGAAAAACTTCTCCTCCAACTTCAAAATCATCTGACATTGTTGTTTTACCTTTCTTTGTAAAAGGTGTTCAGTGGATTCACCTCAATTTATGAAGTGTCGTGGTTGCTTTGTTTGTGCAAAACAGCATAATTTAATATTTTCATTTTTGGGTGTACTAACCCTTTCACTGAAGTTGTTAACTTAAGTTAACAACTGATACCTTATTGTAAATGTGTTACAGAAATCTTCATCCAAAAATGGCACATTGATTACATGGTGGAAAAATAATGACATTCTAAATCCATTCTGACTTCTGCAGATCACAAAGGATATATTTTCAAGAATGTTGCAATGCTGATTTCCATAAAAGTTTAATAATAAATGACTTTGTTTACAGTAATACTTTCTACAAATGTTTTGTTGTGGTTAAAGGTATAGTTAACCCAAAAATTTAAATTCTGTCATTTACTCCCCATCAAGTGGTTACAAAACTGTATGAATTTCTCCAGCTAAACACAAAATACAATTTGAAAAGTTTCTAGTCCCCATCAACTTCCATAATAATTTGTTTGCTCATAATATGGAAGTCAATGGGATCCAGGAACTGTTTGGTTACCCACATTCTTCAAAATGTCTTTTATCTTCAGCTGAAGAAGGAAACTCTTACAGGTTTGGAACACCTTGAGGGGGAGTAAATGATGACAGAATAAATTTTTTGGTGAACTAACCTCTATATTTGTGAGCAACAAATTCAGTCATTACTTTCTTTTTTTCAGGTGCTTCTTCAGCATAAACCCAGAGAAAGGCACCAAAGTTGAAACGAAGAAAAACAAAAAACAGCTAGCAGTGAACCCCCGAGTCCTTACACTCATAGCAGACCTTGCTGATCATGAATGGAGAGCAGATTAAGGTTGGACAGAATTTTATTTTATTTATTTATTTATTTTTTACAGCTGTCTGAAGATTACATTGGCACTGATATTGCTTTTCAAATTTGAGTTATCTGGATTTACACTGGAAGATACTTGAACTTTTAATGTTGAAAACGACTTAAATGTGAGAGCTGTACTCTTAGGAAGCAATTTTTTGCCTAAATACTGTTTTGCACTATACCAGTAATGATTTGAGCAGCCAACAAAGCGTGAGTACCTAAAATAAAATATCACCTTTTCATTAATATTTAGATGTTTTAACAATCTCTACATAAAACTTTTTTTTTCCTTGTTTGACCTTCTGTTTGAAAAAGGAATTTCTAGTGTTAAAAGGGTAGTTCACTTTACATAACTGATGATTTACTTACCCATAGGCCATCTAGAATTTTTTTTTAGGAATGTTAAGGTTGATTAATAAGATTAAGGTAGATTGAGATTAATTTTAGTTTCTCTTCTGATGAAGAAAGCAGGTTTAATACATCTTGAATGGAGTAAAACAATTTCTACATTTAAGTTTTCCTATAGGAAGTTTTGTTTTGTGCATCTAAGATTGTAAAAAAAGCTGTATGTTTATGCTTTGCAAGCATTTGGTTCATGATTAATCCATTTTGTTAATAGAATGGTGTGTGGTCTTCTTCAGGTTATTGAATGTGTTGCTTTCTAGTAAAGATTCTAACCATTTTAAATATTCTGCAAGTTGAAGCCAACATGGAATACATTGTTTTACTGCTGTTTTAAGGAGAAGATGGTTGTCCAAAGTATGTATTTACTATGTTTGTGGCATTAAAATAAAACGTGTATTTGCATTTAATACCAATTCCAGGTGTCTTCTTGTTTAAATTCACAAAATTTCTTTTACTGAAGTATTTTTTTCTGGCAACCACAGCTGCCAGTTTTTTTACCATAAACGTACAGTTCACTTTTAAGAATACTGTAAATAGAAAAACATTTCAATCTTATTTTTTACGTTAGATTTCTGGCAACCACAGCTGCCGGTTTTTTACCGTAAATTTTACGGGACTTTTTTTACAGTGTACCCCTTGGTGCAATTATTCATAAACATGATATTAGCTTGTACTGTTATGATGATGACAAACAGTTATATGATTCAGCAAAGCCATGAGAGACATCAGCTTATTAAGATTGAAGAATGCATAAAGGACATTAGTTTGTTTAGTTAAGCTTTTTATAAATAGTTTTTTTCTTAGGTAATGGAGCAGATCTGGAGAGTTCATTGGCAGTGCTTTGGTGAACTGGGAGGTATGGATGCTGCACCCTTCCAACCACTCGCCATCCCCACTAGGAATTGTGCTGATTTCTAAGCTCAAAACTAAGCTCAAAAGCTCCTGGTTACACAATACCACTTGACTATATACACTGTAAAAAAAATTCTGACCCTGTAAATATTATCCTGTTACCGTGCTTAAATTTTAATATGAAATTATTATGTTGAGAATTTTACTTTGAAATGTCACATTGAATTTAATGTGTTTCCATGCAATTTGTAAATTTTATATACAATAACAAGTAATATTAACTACAGTAATGCATTTCCTGCAGAACCTCTTGAAAGCAAGTAAGCTTTACTTCGTTAATGTGAGCAAATATGGCAAGCTTATGCATGCTAATTGGTTGATGTCGCAGGACAGTTCGCGCTTAAAACAGTCAAGGACTTGTTCAAAGATGGCTGACTTTCAGTGGGTGTTTTTTAAATGGAAAATTGTGGCTGTGAAGCAATGTCAGTATGTTTGTGTTCTTGGTTATTTTTTTTACTTTCCTGGTAGCTTGTCAACTGAAGTCACTGTTTGGTTCTTAAATACATAACTGTATTAAAAGTAAATACTTAACTTAAAAGTGTTAAGTTGAATTAACTGTTAAACAATTTTAAGTACAATTAACTTATTTTAATGAGTTCATTATACTGTTATGGAATACAGTGCAGTCTTTGCAGAAAAAAACTTCTGGCATGATCATACATGTATGCTAGGACTTATGTAAGGTGTTACTTAAAGAATTGCAGTGACTATTGAGGCAGAAAATTAATCTAAGTATAAGTTTGGAGTATGAAAAATACCAGTATTGTACCCTTTACACATCATCATGTGGGGTAAGGTATAACTGTTTGTTCATTTACTGGGATTTTATAACAAAGGTACCAAAAGAAGTATATCTTAAAATTATGGGCCTCTGGAATTGACAATTTGAAAAAAAAATATTTTGCTAAATGTTCGTTTTAGTGAGATTTTGAAGACAAGATTACTTTTATGCTCAAACATAAGTGAAAATTCCAGTGTCAATTACACGTACTGAACGTCTTCACTTTCATTACTTCTGGCATTAATGTTGACTGTTTCCACTTCTGCTTGACAGTAGTATGTATGATCAGATAAGAAAAAAAGCTGCAAGCCGGTTCATCCACCCATGACAAGTCATAAAGGCATGGGCTATCAAACATTACTGTTTTTCATTTTGAAAAATCCCATGGCTCTTCAGTCACTTTTAGCTTCATTAGTGTTGGTGAGTGATTCACACAAACTCCAAATGTATTACATTTTTCACTACATCTTTTCTTGGCACAAACCATGTCTCAAAACCACATAGAAAATGCCATGAAATTTGATATGGGTTTTTTCTTTGAGTCTTGCTCCTTTAGTTCTGTGCCTTGTGAAGTTATGTTGCTGAACTTGCACAGCTTAAGGACTGCATAAATACAGGCATGCAGGCTTCCATTCAGTCCTTACCTTTTCACATTTAAAGTCACAACAGTAAGGTGTTAAAAATTTGCATTCATTCTCAACTTGTTTGAGGACCACATCAATGATCGGCTAAGACTGACCAAGAATTTACATTAAATTCTTCACAAAAGTAATGTAACATCCTCTGGAAATATTATTTACTAGAGTCTTCATAGGTCCCTTTAAATCCCTCATCTGCTCTCACTTCACGTGAGAAACTCATCTTAATGACAGTTTTACAACAATATTCAGCACAGAAGCTGATGTAGTGTTTGCATCAACTGATGGCAGATCAAACAGTTCACATCTCACAGGGTTGTATAGTGAAACTGCAAATCGTTTGTTTAGCATATCTTTTACATGCAATTTCACTCATGCAAATTCTCTGGGAATGCTGTTGTACCTCATTAAAGTACTTTGGCAAGAGGTGAAAATCACCAAACATCTATCTTGAACAAACTCCTCCAGTACCACAGTAAATTCCACTTTGTCTAAAGACTTGTGTATGAAATAATTGGTATTTGTTACTTCAACATTAGATCCCTTGCACCAAAAGAAAATGAATGAAATGATCTCAAATTATAGTTTTGATGCACTCTGCCTTACCAAAACCTGGCTTAGACCAAATGAATACATTGGTCTGAATGAATCTACTCCGTCAGAATATTGCTATAAGCATGAGCCCTATCAGACTGGTCGTGGAGGTGGTGTTGCAACTATCTATAGCAATTCTCTTACCGTTACTCAGAAAACAGGACCCAGGTTTAACTCATTCGAAGTGCTTGTCCTTAATGTTGCACTCATAGACATACATAAAAAGTCCCTACTATATCTTTGTTACATGCAGAAGGGGGCGGAGACACAGGTATAGTTAAGAGTAAGTTTATTGAACAACCAGAGATGGCGGGCAGAGTGTAGGAGCGTGAAAGCAGGTTAAGCTCGTGACTGAAGATGATACTGGATCTGATACTTGTCTTTATCCTTCCCGGGGGGTCGCGGATGCAGGCAGACGTGGAGCAGACGAGACACAATGACACTCACAGGAGACAAGGAGACACTAGGAATCACGGGACCACTGGAGACAGGTAAGCAAACGTTAGCAGAGTCCTTGAGATAAGCATAACAGGTAGGTATGCGTTAACGAGATCGGACAGTGACTGAATGCTCTGGAGTGTCTTTTATGCTGCTGTGATGACTGGTGCTGATGAGTGTCAGGCGTGGCTTGTTAATACTCAGGAGAGGGAGTGCGTTGTGATTGGGTGAGTGTAGAGCCTGGCGTGTCTGTGACAATCTTGCTCTGACCACCGTATATAGATCCCCGGGGCCCTACATTGATTTTCTTAAAGAGTTTGCATGTTTACTCTCAGACATTTTGATTACTTTTGACATGGTGTTGATTGTAGGAGACTTTAACATTCATGTAGATGATGATAATGATGCTTTAGGACTCGCATTTAAAGAGTTACTAAATTCTTTGGGAGTTAAACAAAATATTACTAGACCAACTCATCGTTTTAACCATAAGCTAGATTTAATTATATCACATGGAACAGCTGTCACTGATATAGATATTCTACCTCAAAGCGATGATATCACAGACCATCACCTCTTAGTGTACACTCTACCTGTAGAACATATTAGACATGTCTCTCCACGTTATCGATTTGGTAGAACTATTATCCCGACCACTAAAGACAGATTCACAAGCAATCTGCCTGTCTCAACTTCTTACTAGACCCCTAAATGCAGAAGATTTAGATGAAGTAACTAACAGCATAGGCACTATTTTCACCAGCACACTAGACATTGTTGCCCCCATCCAATTCAAATAGGTCAGAGATAAAACACTTTCACCATGGTATAATAATCATACTCATGCCCTCAAGAGAGCAACCCGTAACTTCGAGTGAAAGTGAAGGAAAACTAAATTAGAAGTTTTCAGAAGTGCATATAAAGACAGTATGTTCAGCTATAGACAGGCTCTAAAAGCTGCTAGTGCTGAGCATCTGAGCAAACTGATAGAAATAAGCTAAAACAATCCCAGATTCTTATTTAGTACAGTGGCTAGACTAACAAAACATCAGATATCTGAAGAGAATATTCCATCACAGTTTAGTAGTGAGGACTTTATGAACTTTTTCATTGAAAAATTGAAAAAATTGATAGTATCAGGAACAAGATAATGGATGTTCAATGTTTGACAGCATCCGGTGATCTAGTCCAACCTAAAGCTCCACATTTAAAGCTACAATGCTTTACAGGTATAGGGCAGGAAGAGTTATATAAACTTGTCACCACGGCTAATTCAACAACATGTTTGTTAGATCCAATTCCATCTAGATTGATGAAAGAAGTGATACACACAGCTGGAGAGCTTCTACTCAATATTATTAATTCCTCGTTATATTTAGGTCACGTCCCTAAATCTTTCAAGTATTAAGCCTCTTCTTACGAAACCTAAACTATACCCTAATGACTTATCAAATTACAGACCGATTTCAAACCTTCCGTTTATATCTAAAATATTAGAAAAAAGTTGTCTGCTCAATTATGCTCCTTCTTACAGGAAAACAATATCTTTGAAGAATTTCAGTCAGGTTTCAGGCCCCATCATAGCACAGAAACTGCACTAGTAAAAATCACAAATGACTTGTTTTAAGCTTTGGACCAAGGCTGCATCTCAATATTAGTCTTACTTGATCTTAGTGCTGCATTTGACACTATAGATCATAATATTCTCATAGATCGCTTGCAAAATCACATAGGTATTTAGAGACAGGCATTAAAATAGTTAAATCCTACCTGTCTGATCGATACCATTTTGTTGATTTAAATGGAGAACTGTCCAGTGTAATGCCAGTGAAATATGTAGTCCCACAAAGATCAGTTTTAGGACCTCTGCTTTTCTCAATATACATGCTTCCCTTAGGCAACATCATTAGAAGGTATGGGATTAGTTTCCATTGTTACGCTGATGATACACAGTTATATATCTCATCAAAACCAGATGAAATATCTAAATTGTCTAGATTAACAGAGTGTGTTAACGATTAGGGCTGGAGCTATCGATTATCTTACTAATCGAATATTCTACCGAGTATTCCATTGATTAATCGAGTAATCGGATAAGAAGTACTTTTCTTTATTAAAGAGGAATACTAAATATGCAAGAGAAAATAAGATTGGTCTCTTAAAAAGAACAACTAAGTTCTTTCTTATTTAGAAAAATGAAAATAAAATCTGAACCCATTTAGTGTATTTAATTGATTCAAAATGCAAATACAAATATATAAATAAAAAAATTTACTTAAAAAAACGTAACCATAGTACAACCTGAAACAAAAAAAATAAAAAAAAATAAAAAAAAAAATAATAATAATAATAATAATAATAATAATAATGATACCTAAACATTGCATTTATGTTGTGCAACTTTCAAGTTTCAGTCTAACTACAACTCAAGCAGGACATAAGCCTTTACTGTCTTCCTGGAAGGCTTTGTGGCTTTTGTGGGGGATATATATATATATATATATATATATATATATATATAATCTTCTTCTTTCGGCTTTTCCCTTCAGGGGTCGCCACAGCGAATCATCTCTCTCCACCTATCCCTATCTTCTGCATCCTCAACACTCGCACCCACTAGCTTCATATCCTCATTAATTCCATCCATATACCTCCTCTTCGGCCTTCCTCTTTGCCTCCTGCCTGGCAGCCCCATGTCCAACATTCTCCTACCAATATACTTGCTCTCCCTCCTCTGAACATGTCCAAACCATCTTAACCTGGCCTCCCTAACTTTGTCCCCCAAACATCCAACATGAGCTGTCCCTCTGATGTACTCGTTCCTAATCCTGTCCAATCTTGTCACTCCCAAAGAGAACCTCAACATCTTCAGCTCTGCTACCTCTAGCTCTGACTCCTGTCTCTTCCTCAGTGACACTGTCTCTAAACCATACAGCATGGCCGGTCTCACCACTGTCCTGTACACCTTCCCCTTGATTCTCGCTGATATTTTCTGATCACACAGAACTCCCGACACCTTTCTCCACCCATTCCAACCTGCCTGCACTCGCTTCTTTACCTCTTTCCCACACTCTCCATTACTCTGGACTGTTGACCCCAAGTACTTAAACTCCTGTACCTTCTTCACCTCTTCACCCTGTAACCTTACTGTTCCACTTTCCTCCCTTTCATTCACACACATGTACTCAGTCTTACTACGACTGACCTTCATTCCTCTTCTTTCCAGCGCAAATCTCCACCTCTCCAGGTTTTCCTCCACCTGCTCCCTGCTCTCACTACAGATCACAATGTCATCTGCAAACATCATTGTCCAAGGAGACTCGTGTCTGACCTCCTCTGACAACTGGTCCATCACCACAGCAAACAGAAAGGGGCTCAGAGCCGATCCCTGATGCAGTCCCACCTCCACATTGAACTCCTCTGTCTGACCTACAGCACACCTCACCACTGTCCTGCTCCTCTCATACATGTCCTGCACCACTCTGACATACTTCTCTGCTACTCCTGACTTCCTCATACAGTACCACAGCTCTTCTCTTGGCACCCTGTCATACGCTTTCTCCAAGTCTACAAACACACAGTGCAACTCCCTCTGACCATCCCTATACTTCTCCATCAAAATTCTCAGGGCAAAAATTGCATCTGTTGTGCTCTTTCTGGGCATGAAGCCATACTGCTGCTCACAAATTTCCACTACCTTCCTTAACCTAGCTTCCACTACTCTTTCCCATAGCTTCATTGTATGGCTCATCAACTTTATCCCCCTATAGTTGCTGCAACTCTGCACGTCACCCTTATTCTTAAAGATCGGCACTAACACACTTCTTCTCCATTCCTCAGGCATCCTCTCACTCTCTAAAACCCTGTTGAACAAACTAGTTAAAAATTCCACTGCTGCCTCTCCCAGACACTTCCAGACCTCCACCGGGATGTCATCAGGACCAACTGCCTTCCCACTTTTCATCCTCTTCAAAGCCTCCTGACTTCATCCTTTTTAATCTTATCTACTTTCTGTTCCACAGAGTTCACCCCTTCTACTCTTTTTTCCCTCTCATTTTCCTCATTCATCAGCTCCTCAAAGTATTCCTTCCATCTCCTCTGTACACTCTCCTCACTTGTGAGCACCCTTCCATCTCTATCCTTAATAACTCTAACTTGCTGCACATCCTTCCCATCTCGATCCCTCTGCCTAGCTAACCTGTACAAGTCCTTCTCTCCTTCTCTAGTGTCTAACCTAGTGTACAACTCTTCATATGCCTTCTGCTTGGCCTTAGACACCTCCCTCTTCACTCTGTGCTGTGACTCCTTGTATTCCTGTCTATTCTCTTCAGTCCTGTCCATGTCCCACTTCTTCTTGGCTAACCTCTTCCTCTGGATACTATCCTGAACTTCCTCATTCAACCACCAAGTCTCCTTATCTTCTTTCCTCCTTCCAGATGACACACCCAGCACCTTTGTCCCTGTCTCCCTGATCACTTCTGCTGTAGTTTCCCAGTCATCTGGCAGCACTACCTGACCACCCAGAGCCTGCCTCAACTTCTGTCTAAATTCCTCACAACATTCCTCCTTTTTCAGCTTCCACCACTTGGTTTTCTTCTCTATCTTTGACCTCTTCGTCTTACAGACCATCAAAGTCATCCTACACACCACCATCCTATGCTGTCTGGCTACACTCTCTCCCACTACCACTTTACAGTCACTAATCTCTTTCAGATTGCCTCTTCTACATAGGATGTAGTCTACCTGTGTTCTCCTACCTCCACTCTTGTAAGTCACTCTATGCTCCTCCCTCTTCTGAAAATAAGTGTTAACCACACCCATGTCCATCCTCTTAGCAAAGTCCACTACCATCTGTCCTTCAAGGTTCCTTTCCTTAACTCCAAACTTGCTCATCACCTCCTCATCCCCTGTGTTCCCCTCGCCAACATGTCCATTAAAATCCGCTCCTATCACCACTCTCTCACCCGTGGGAATACTCTCCATCACTTTATCTAATTCACTCCAGAATCTCTCTTTCTCCTCTAACTCACAACCTACCTGTGGGGCATAACCACTAACAACATTCAACATCACCCCTTCAATCTCTAACTTCAGACTCATCACCCTGTCTGACACTCTCTTCACCTCCAGAACATTCCTCACAAACTCCTCTTTCAGGACCACACCTACCCCATTTCTCTTACTATCCACACCATAATAAAACAGCTTGAATCCTGCTCCTATACTACGAGCCTTGCTACCCTTCCACCTGGTCTCCTGTACACACAGTATATCCACCTTCCTTCTCTCCATCATATCAGCCAGCTCTCTACCTTTCCCTGTCATAGTACCAACATTCAGAGTTCCTATTCTCAGTCCTACACTCTTACCTTTCCTCTTCTCTCTCTGTCTGTGCACTCTCCTCCCTCCTCTACTTCTTCAACCAACAGTAGCCCAATTTCCACCGGCGCCCTGTAGGTCAACGGCGCCGATGGCGGTCGTTGTTAACCCGGGCCTCGACCGATCCGGTATGAAATTCGTACTGACGATTCGCATGGTTAAATTTGGCAATGTTTTACGCCAGATGCCCTTCCTGACGCAACCCTCTCTATTTATCCGGGCTTGGGACCGGCACAGAAGTCACTGGACTGTGACCCCCATGGCTAGATTTATATATATATATATATATATATATATATATATATATATATATATATATATATATATATATATATATATATATATATATATATATATATATATATATATATATATATAATATATATATATATATATATATATATATATACTAATATATATATACTAATATAAAGATTTATAACATTATTTAATAATGAGGCTTAAAATCTTTATTGAAATATTTTTTCTAAAATCTTAGGGATAAAAAGAAAGCTGTTGCTTCAGTGTGTTGAGTAAAAATGTAGTCATGGGATTTCTTATAAGTTAATAATTTTGTTAAATTAGTTCTGATGTCTTTATGGGAGGCATTGGTGGCTCAGTGGTAGGTTTCTCACCTATCATGCGAAAGGCCCGGGTTCGATTCCAGCCAATGCCTCAACCCCAGCCACTGGAT